>JBBMEG010000018.1:13681082-13691789 GCA_037832605.1 Cyclanthera cordifolia | reverse complement strand
ATCGCTGCAGCCGAAAAACGTCACCACCATCACCGCCGTTGTTAACCTTCGCCATCGTCGTCGTCCAACTCGCCCTTTCCGGCGACGAGGATGGTTTCCTCCACACACTAAGGAGGTCATTTGAAAGTTCAAAATTGCAAAAAAAATCATTGGCCGTTTATATTTAAAAAGAAAATAACCCTAAGTTAAAGATGATTTTAATTACAAAAATAACCATTAATTATGTATTATTTAGGTATATATTAATACAATATTATATATATATGTATTTATACACGAATACATGTATTGTAAAAGTTCAATTATATTAATATTATATTTATTAATGCACAAACTAGTATGATATTATATTACAATAATATATTAAAAATTTCGATAAATTTAATTAGCATAGCTTTCAATATTATATTACCAATATATTATACCATATAAGCAGCAATATACGGTGTATTAATAATGTATTTATGAATTAACATATTAGTATGATATACTCATCTAATTATTACTAATTGGGTATTTTTAATTTTAAATGATAGTTATTGTGATACGACTATCAACCGTATATTAAATGATAATACAAAATATATTGATTATAACATTGGTTATGGTATAATAGTAATAAGTATTTGGTGGCCACAAAATCAATTGATTATAATATTGGTAAAAAAATGTGTGTTTTCCATGAAAAATAGTGAAAAAAAAATTGAAACTTCATGTGTGTGTTTCCATCAGGAAAATATCGAAAAAAAAAAAAATCAAACTTTTCAACAACGATTGCTTCAGACTACACTTCCGACAGTAATTGATTCTACGACTCTGGTGAACGACGAAGCAGTGAGAGAGGTTGATTCTGGCCAAAGATGACTAAGAAAAATGAAGAGTTGAAATTTTAATTAGGGTTAGAGGTTGAAAATGAAGGACATTTAAGAATTTATGAAAATGAATAAATAAATAAATAAATATTAGTATAATTTAAATTAATTTTAAATATATATAAAAATATTATAGAAAAATTTGAATATCCATGATCAACTCTATTATAAAAATAAGCTTAAGAGATATAGAAAACTGAATTTGAACATTAAAATGTCAAGAACAATTTTTTTTTTTCTTTTTTTTTTTGAAATAAAAACAACCCTTCAAATTTAAGGATTAAACAAAAGTAACTTCGTTAAAAAATATATATTTTGAAATCTTTAATATGAAAAAATATCATTTCTATTTTTAGATGTCAGAAAAAAGTGAAATCTTATCCATGAATTTCTGTATTATACTTGTCAATAGTATAATACTAAATCACACTTTTACTTCTTAAATTTGAGGTTTGTTTGGGGAAGTTTATTAGACAGCTCCTAATAGATTCTTCGAGTCTAATGTTAGTAAAGTTCAAGATTCTCCCTAATTGTCTTATGGTTAAATTGACTTGTATCCTCTATCTTATCAAAGAGATGTTAGGTTGTATTGGAGGTAGAACTCCTCGGCTTTGGCTTGGTTTAATAATATTAGGTAGTTTGCTTTTCAAAAAAAAGTAATCAAACTTTTACTTTTAAACCCAAAAATATTGAAAAAAATGAAAGTTATGCGACAATCAATCATAGAAAAAAAATATTAAAAAAAGAATTTGGATAAAAATGTGCTATGAGAATTCAATTATGAATTGATGAAAAATGAACAGGATTGAAGCTATGTTTCATCTTAATGAGAATAGTAACCCTTTTTTTTAACTCAACTTTATTAATACGTGAATTTGTTGATGAAGAAGTTAGGAATTTAAGTCTCCACCTTCACCTCCATTGTTGTTTCAAAAAAAAAATAAATAAATGAAGCTATATATTCATAATATTCTGTTGTATGCGGGAAATATAATCGGTTAATTTCGTTTTATATTCGAGTGATTGGCTGCCGTATTGCAGTGATTTCAGAGCGTTGGCAATTAAAAAAATTGAGCCATTGCTATAGAAATTGGGATCTGATCGGTGCTCCAATCTTCATCTTCTTCTTCTTCTTCTTCTAGGGCTTGTTTTAGTTCAATTTTGAAGCGATTTCTCAAATTCTTGGGCAATGGCGAAGAAGAGGAAGGGGGAAAGACAAGCACGGGTTATAGATAACATACCCAAGTATTCTCAACAACGGCGCAGCTCACCGCCTAAACGCCGCACTGATTTCTCCTCTTTCTTTTCTTATTCTTCCTCAATTGCCCATCGAGGTAATAACTTAACCTAATTTTGTGATTCATTTTCCGAATTTGTTTCATACTAGTTGTTCTTTTCATTGCTGGGTATTTTTTTTGTTTTTTGTTTAATTTTATGTTTTACTTCCATATTTGACTGATTGTTACTAATTAATTGCATGGCTTTGTAATTAATCAAGTTCTTGAAGATAAATTTTAGGTTTATTAGTGATTACATTGGTTACAAATTCGTGTAATTGGGATTCCTTTCAGTTCTAATACCCATCATTATGTGTGAACCAATTCTTTTCCTTCACAAACGGTTAGCTCTCTGAGTAAAAATTTGCATTCATAATTCTGGGAACAGTTGAAAATGGAGGGCAGAAGTTGAGTTCTTTGTAGTTTTTGTGTTCCATGTTGTGTATTTTGGGAAGTTGGAACCTGCTGAAACTATATAAATGTCTAATCAGTAGGTTCTGTTCTAAATTCTATTTGTTTGCTCTGAGAAACTGTTTTTTGATTATTTTTCAATGTTTAGTGTTGAATAACCCAGTGTTGCTTTATTGAGGTGCCTTTGCTTAGCTGCATTTGCAGTTTAATTAGGTTGAAATCCATGGCTCCAAGCGAGTGGAATTTATGAATGAATGATAAAGTATGATTTAATGTTCGTTCATATGATAGAAATTGTAGCGACGCATTAGCCAGATGCATCTATGTCTTCATCCAATGGATGAATCAAGATACTATTTTCTACTACTTGTTTATTTGTTGTATGGATAATAGTTGCTACTCAAAAATTTGGATCGTTGAACTTGAACCTGTATAGCAATTAGCAATTCCACAAGTTTTGTTTTTCATTTCAATTTGTTAGTCTCTTCCTGCTGAAGTGCAATCTGTTCCTTATAGTATTTAGAGAATTGAAATCTCTCAATGTTAGATTTGAAATTACACTTTATTTAAATGAAATTGAACCGAAGTTCTTG
This sequence comes from Cyclanthera cordifolia, assembly GCA_037832605.1. Classification (NCBI taxonomy): domain Eukaryota; kingdom Viridiplantae; phylum Streptophyta; class Magnoliopsida; order Cucurbitales; family Cucurbitaceae; genus Cyclanthera; species Cyclanthera cordifolia. The sequence goes on along the minus strand of JBBMEG010000018.1, from coordinate 13,688,636 downwards.
GATATGTTAGGCACATCTGCCTTCCCTAGATTGTGCTGCAATGAAGTTGGATCGCCAAAATTGAGAGTGAATCACTCAGATAATACAATTGAAGAACTCTCTTCGAGCTCTTTGGTGAAATGCCGCAACTCTCCTGTGGAAGAACTTAGCCAATGCTCAAGTCTTGATGAAATGCAATCAGATGAATGTCCTCTAAGCGATGGGTTTGCTTTTTATGTTAATCTATTGATATCAATTATCATTCCTGTTTTCTCTATTCATGTTAGTAACTGTTTTAATTATCTTTTATCAGTTCATACGAGGCTGTAAGAAAGAGAAAACGTACTTGTAAGATATCATACCTTGTTGGTGAGAAATTACCAGATTCGGAAAGCTTCAGTCTTTCTGGAACACCAAAGAATGTACAAACGTGGTCTACTGAAGTATGTAATGTGTTATTCTTAAACTCTCTGTCAGTAAATTTGACTGATTCTTTTTTAGTCTTAATTAATTTAGTTGTATATTTTGATATTCATTTGGAAATATGCATCCTTTCTATCTTTCCTTCTAATGTCTATCCTTAAAACTCTGTGCATGGCATTTACCTGCAGTGTTTCGAGGAGAGGAGCTCAAACACAACAGTAGAGTTTCAAGATCAATCATGTGGTATGCACTTGATTTCTATATCAATATCTGCCATTTTGTTTTGAAGTTATCTCGGAGATACTATTAGTTATTGCCAAAAATACAATGTTCCATGGATAGAAAGTAAACTAATTTTGATCATGAAGCTCATAAACATGTATAGCATGGATATCTTCCTTTTTGCTACATGGAATTTCATGTTTTATGGAATTATCTCATTTAAAGAAATGCATAAACATTTCTGTGTGGGAGGTGTGATGTAACTATACTTTTCATGCTGAAGATAGACGCAGGTTTTAATGATCAAAGCTTCCATGTACTCATTTAGTTACATCTTGTTGTTCCTTCGATTTTTCATACCGGATATTGAATACAATGAAACTTCGTTTCAAAGATTGTACCCTGACTTTTAGTTTTGATATTCAAAAACTTTAGGTTAAAATACCATTTTGGCCTTGAGTTTTGTTCTATTTTGGTTTTAAACTTTTAAATGTTTAATTTTAGCTTCTGCTTTTTAAGAAAAGTTTAAATTTGGTTACTTTGATAAATTTGAAGTTTATACCAATCGAAATCTTCATAGTTTTAATACAAGCATGGACAAAATCTGAACCTGTTTCTCTATTTTATAGAGGAAGATTGTAACTTTTTAAAGAAAAAATAAAAAGAAAAAACATGCCATAAGGATCAATTTTAAGTCTTTTTTGAAAGTATAGGAATTAAATCACAATTTGAAAAGACCAAAATAGTATTTAAACAAACTTAAAAAGCAACAACTGTTCTCACTCCTACGGCCTGTGAATCTTCATTCATTTCTTTGATACATTTTTATCTAACCGTTTTGGAGTTGGTCTTCTTTAAGCAGATAAAGGGTCTTCGTCAAACTCAAGCAGGATTGAAGACCACGACCTACACCTTGACAGAGGAAGAGGGAAAAGGGAAAGAAAGCCGAAAGTTCCCTTCGATGTAAGTCGCTGCCTCAAACTTTTTGCCAATCCATGGAAAACACTAAAATGGTCTGAGGTTTATAATATGATGAATCAATTTTGTTTTGTAGGAAGAGACGACCATTTCTCTAAAATCAACTAGAAAGTTTCGTCAAATGAGGATAATGCGATACCTTGGGCTTGCAGCTCCAGTTGGTTCTCCCTTTTCACCAATTGCCTGAAGCCATCATCCAACTTCCTAGTAAAGTCTACATTCTACAATATTCAGTTAACCTTTCGTTCAACTTATTTTTCTTTAGTGAGAACTTCCCAAGTTTGTCTTCGTATTATTATATATGGCTTAATAATGTACATAGGCTGAGGTTTTGATAATATCAATTAGAATTCTCTTGATTAAGTTAGAGAGTTTGTCCACCTTTGATTCCCTTGTCTCAAATACATAGTAGCAGAAAGTCAAACTCTGGGTAGGCTGCCAGGTTTCACCTATGCTACTGCTTCACAAGATTGAACCTTTTTTGAAACTGTAGTAAAATGGTCTAGAATCTGTGGAAGAACATCCATTCGATTGTTGGTCCAGTTGAAATTTCGGATTGTGTCTTTATGCAGCAAGTTTTCGAGACAGCGATCATGTATTGCCTATTGGTTTGATAAATTGTCACTACTTCAATCTGCCCATCTTTGGTTAGCCCATTTCAATAAATTTGAATGTGTACACTTTATGCCCCTTTGCTTAATAATCATTTTATTACTTGTTTTGTGTTTTCTAATTCTAATATTAGACTTGTGAATTTAAACAAAAAAAAAAAAAGAAACACAGACACCCATCTGTCCATAGATGTAAAGAAGCTGAAAGATGAAAAGACTGTCCTTTGCCATGGAAGAAAGTGCTTCTATTCCTCTGCTTCGATAATTTTCTTCCATACTGTTTGATATTCTCCTTTAGTTTTGAGATGGATCCCCACCCATATGATCTACTTATACCTATGAATGATGGGGATTCATTTTTGGTGTTTAAGATTCTACACGGTGATGTTGGAGCTGCCTGAGATTCTTCACGCGGCTTCAACATGAAAGATGTGTTGTGTTGGATGGGTATGGAGCTTGAAGGGATGGAGAAGATATCGTATCTATCAGAAGAAGTAAAGAAAAAAAGAAAGAACAAAGCGTGAGAGTTGGGAGAAATTGCAATGAAGCAATAACCAAAGGAGGGTGTTCATACAATGGGATGGACAAATTTATCGAATATGTAAAACGAAGCAATGCTATCCGTTTTCTTGCTGCAACGGATGGAGCGCCAAGTGCGAAAGCCCTTGCTTGTTCCGTTCTCTCTTGGTTCGTTCTTTAGATCTCCCTTTCTGTTGATCCAGGAAAGGTTCTATCAAGGAAGGTGGCAAGCCGAGGATGGAATTAATCTCCAGAATAGGTGCTAGGAAGATTATTTGTGATGGATTAATGATTTGACGAGACTAGCTAATGCAACTAGCCGTTTATGTCGTTGAATATAGATAATTTCTTAATATATATATATATATATGTATATAGGTTTAATATTTATGCATCTAAATGTTCATAAAACAACTAAATTTTCCTCGTCTGTGACTTCTGTTGTTGTAGAGGATTGTAATCGGTTTGATGTTGCTTACTATATATAAGGTCTGCTTTGAAAAAATGTATATGTATGCTTAGTATTTCTCATTAATGCTATGAGCCTATTTGTTTTGCGATTTAATATATATATATATATTAAATCGCAAAACAAATAGGCTCATAGCATTGATGAGAAATACTTTAAAATCTCTTTCCAAATAATCCAATCTAGTAATCATATTTGTTCGTTTCAAATCACTCAAAATATCTATTTATTTCTTATATGTCAAGCAACTCCTAAAATATTTTAGATCTTTGACATATATGAAAAAAATTCAAATGTTTTGTAAAAGTGTTAGAAGAAAAGTTCTATATATATAGAGTTGCGGTAAATAAAAGTTATAGAACTCTTAGCGGTGTTTGTTATAAGATTTTAAAGTAGTATTTCAAATTACTATTTACTAAATATTCTTAAAAAAACATCCATACAGATTTTGCCTACAATCATTTCTTTTCAATATTCAAAATAAATCCTCATTTGATTGCTAACTTTAAATATTCTTAAAAACTACATCCAAATAAATTTTTGATGGTAATCATTACTTTTAAATACTCAAAATAAATTTTCATTCTAAATACTAATTTTAAATACTTTTAAAAACTTTTAGCTGCAATCATTACTTTTAAATATTCAAAATAAAACCTCGTTATAAATCCTCGTTATAAATACTAATTTTAAATACTTTTAAAATCTATGTCCAAACAAGCATTTAACTACAATAATTACATTTAAATACTCAAAATAAATTCTTATTCTAAATACTAATTCTAAATCTCAATCCAAACATCCCTTAACTTTTCACCAATAAATATAAAACACAGAGAAAAAAAAAAAAATCAAATGTTTGTAAGAAGTGTTAGAAGTATAGATATACATTTTCCTTGCGGGGTAGGGGCCCAGAACGAGGCGGTAAATTCCCGTTTAGGCGGGGAAGGAAAATTCCTCGCTAGGTAAACGGGATGAGGACGGGGAATGTATTCTCCATCCCCGGTTCCCTGATCTCCGCCTCAATTTTAATTTTAATGTTAAAGTTTATTTTATTTTTCTTTTTTTACCGATTTAATCTTTACTTATCATTTTGATTTCTTATAAATTGTATATTGAAAGAGATTTTTTATTTGATAAGTAAATATTAAATGTATACCATCCTTAAAAAAATTAAAATCCTTGAAAATATTATTAGAAAAAATATTTATAAAAATTAAAATGGTCTCTTTAATATGAATGAGTTGTATTGTTATAAGTAAATATGAATGTTACAGCTTGTACATTGTAGTCTCTGAATCTTATCTCTCACCATATTGTTGTCAACCACACATTAAACATTTACGATTTCTTCTAATGTTACCAACATATTTATAAAAATATTTATAAAAATTAAAATGATCTCTTTAATTTTTTTTTTTTTTTTTTTTTTTTTTTTGGTGGTCCTTTTTTATCCATAGCAATATTATCATGTATGCCAGCAATGATTTTGTCCAACTATATTAAAAAGTAATGGACCAAAATTGAACAATCCTGTTCGTGTACAGACTGTGGCTGGCCCAAAAATATTCTGTCAGGTTTTTTTTTATCCTTTTTTTAGAAATTTTACCTTATCGCGAGAAAAGTAGAGCATGTTTTTCAACTCAAAAAAATGCCTAAAACTTAGGAGAGCATGTTTGTTACAATCAATTATTTAAGAGGAATTAAAGTTATTTGGAGTTAGTTAAGATGTGTGTTAAATCTGAGTTTTAAGATAAGTTGTGTTTCTAAGTTAAAGTAGGTTAAAAATAAAAAAATGGAAAAGCTTAGAATCAACTACACACTTTAATGTCAAAGAAAAATCTAGATATTTCTTTGCACTTCCTCCAAAGGCAAGATGTGACAATACTGAAGTCATTTGATTTACTTGTCACAAAGAGAAAAATGTGGCAAAAATGTGTTCATAAATTTTTGCTTTGGAGCTCAAGTTTATGAGTACTCTAAATAGGTGGGTACCCTTTGTTGGCAAGTCATCCAAAAATCATCCAAGACATCCCATTTCCTAAGGAGTGAGGCTGTAAGATAAAAATAGGGAGTGTTTCTCATTTGTAGAAAGTTTGTTGCACTTTGTAAAAGGGAAGGTTGTAACCCTATTTTTATAATAAAGTTATTCTATCCTTGCCCGTGGTTATTACCCTAATCTATTTAGGGGTTTCCACGTAAAATCGTTGTGTCATTCTTTCTTTTCTTCTTCATTACTATTATTATTATTCTCAATCAGCTATTTTAAGCTGCGACCCGACTCTATTCGATTTAAATAATTATAACAAAGTAAAGTTTAGTTATGCTAAATGTTGTTTGTGACACGAATTAAGTTAATTAAGTTAAACTGTGTTTGTTATTAATATTAAATTAACCTAAGTTGATAGAAAAAAAAATAACTATTTTTAAAAAATGAAATTAATACGTAATAAATTAGATGAACCAACTTTCCATTCAAATTTAAAATAGAGTATTTCAATCTTCAATTTTGTATGAAAATTGTAAATTGATTTAAAAAATTTCAACTATCTTTTATTTTTTAGTAGGATTTAAGAAAAAAAAATCCAATAGGGAAGGAAGTTGTAGATTGGTTTTAAATTAAAATTTAACCATTTTATTTTCAAGATTTCAACTTATCTATTCATAATAAAATGAACTCATTCTATTGTTTATCCTAAAAAGTTTGATTGATGTGTGATTATAAGTTTGATCTTCAAAATTAGAGTTTATAGTATATTAAATAATTTAAGAAGAAGAAATATTAAAAAAAAATGCATTTAGAAAAAACAAATGCATAAATTCTTTTCAAATTAAAAGATTTATCAAATAAATACAATAAAATTAATTGAAACACTTTAAACAAACAAATAACCTATTCTAAAAAAAATAACAAAAAAACTTTTGTTTATTGTAACAGGAAAATAAATTAATTGAAAAATGACACGAGCACAGAAGGGAAATGCATGCAATTTTTAAAAGTTTTTTATCATGTTTTTTTTTTCATCTTCTCCCTAACCCTTCATTTTTTTATTCGCTTCTTTCTTTCTCATTTGTAAACAATTATCTTTATTACATGTGTTATTATGAGAGAAACTCGAAAACTTATTAATAAGGGATAAGTTTTATTAAATACACAAGTGATATTAAATGATATTACAAATTTTGTCTTTCAATCATACTATTATATTAGTGGTTGAGATTCTAATATATTTGTTGTATTATTTATATTCATGTAATTGTGAAATATACGAGAGTTTCTTTATTCATTCCCATATTCTTATTGTTTTCTTGTATCAAATCGATCTTACATGCCCAATCCTAGACCTACATTTAGTTGGCCTCCTCTAAATCAACTGATTATACTTTCACATCCCTGTGTGTTTCTACGAGACAAGGTAAGGGAGAGAACAACACGAATAGTTGATGCCTTACCGTGTGTTTTTGGGGTTCTCGTTCTCCAAGGACAGTTGAAGGATCGTTACATTTCGTCGGTTGATCAACATGCTGACTGTTTGACCAAGTCACTCTCTCATGCGCGTTTCTCTTATCTCCCGTCCAAACTCAATGTTGTTGCACTACCTGCTCGTTTGATGGTAATCTGTTGAGATTTACTAATATGTCCGGAAGATTTGTCCTACAACCCAAAAATGAGATTAGCAAGTTAGGCGTTAGATGAATTGATTGAAAAATTGAGAATGAATACAAAATAAATAAAAACTGGAGATAATTTTAGATTTACGAATTTTGTAGAATAAAAGGAAAATGAAGAGCATATGAATCAATTCTCGAAAAAAAATGCAAGTTCCCCAACCTCATGTTCATTTCATTTTAAATAAAACTATCAATCATTTTATTTCTAAATTATGTTTTCAACTTACAAAATTAATGGTAATTTCATCATCTATTTTCTATTTTCAAACTATCTTTCATATTTTTTATTATAAAAATTTGGGTGGTAATTAAAAAAAAAAAAAAAATGTGTCTCATATTATGAGCTACATATATGATCATTATTTTTGGGGTTATACCATAAATACATCTCTAAGAAAAATAGCAAATCTTAGGACATGGGATGAAACAATCTCAAGTAAGTAAAGTAATTAATTTGCGATAAATTCATATTATTGAATAATAAGTGCTAATTTTAAACTTTATTGAAAATATATAAACTTAAAATTGAACTAAAATGTCAAAATAATAATAGCTATTCATCAAACAACGTTAACTAGTTTTTACTGTCAGAAGTTCGTTGGTAAGTATGAGCTTTAATATCTTCAATTATGAGCTTGAGATTCCGCTGAGACGAACCACCTTCTTTCATGGCTATCCTTG
>JBBMEG010000018.1:13667849-13680982 GCA_037832605.1 Cyclanthera cordifolia | reverse complement strand
CGTTCTTATTTTCTATTTCTTATATTTAATAAAAGAGATAAGAATGTGTTTGATAACTATTTATGTTTTTAAAAAAAGTAAAAGAAAAAAAAAAATTGTTTGATAATGATCATTTCTTGTTTTTTTATTTTTGGTAACACTTATATGTTTCTTGTTACATACTCGTACATACACTTTAAATAAGTTATAGATATTGTGATGGTGAAAAAACTTATGAAGAAAGAAATTGAATGTGAAATACACCTGACATGTCACGCGTCTGTAACAGTTTGATTATTTCTAGAGAGGTGTGAATATCAATAAACACCTTTGAATTTGAAAAACGTAAAGATGTAGTATCCACACCTATAAATAGTGTTGTGAATTGCAGCCAAAATGCAATAGTTCATGTATATACCACATTCGAAAATCCATTATTCAACCAATGTACATATATCTGTCTTCGGTTAGGGGTATGAGTTTTCCTTGTGTATGTGCCATCTTTGTAAAGTGACACACTAGAAACTTTAATATTTTCCTCAAACTTGAGTCCTAACCATGATAGACGGTACAAATCGAGATATTCTAGATCCCATAACAATATCAATTCATATTGTCTTGTAATTTGAATACATATTCATTTTGCTCCAAAAACAATTCTAATGAAAACATAGATCAATTGTGAACTTTAGACACCTCCAACAATATGCTGGAATTCGATTCACTTGGGTCAGAGTAGAAAAATTTGGATTAATCATAATGGGTGACTTGTATCGTTCTTGTTTCATAAACAGACTACTAGAATTGTGTGGGCAGTTGATTTATTTAAAAAAAAACCTACTATTTTTATTAGAATATGCCTACTTTTTTCTTTCTTTTTTTTTTTAATTAGTGAATCTTTGTGGCTGTTATGTGATATAAAAAATGTACGAAAATTATTATATATAAAAAAAAAAAAGAAAATAGTTGGTTATTTTATAAATGAAGGAGTGAGTTGTGGGTGGAGATCGGGTTCCAACTAACAATTCTTCCGCACTTAATTTTTTTTTTTTCAATGTTTTAATTCAATTAACTAAATTTTATATACTTTTTTAAATAATTAAGATAGATATTTATTAGTTTTAATTAAATAGTTAATTACGTAAGAAAATGATCTATTGAATGAAAATTTCTATTACTTTTTATATATAAATGAATAAAATAAAATAAAAATATTACAATTTAACATATGAAGGGGTAAGAAACGAGGAATCGAGAATGGATAATACATAGTTCGTTCTTATTCCTTAAGCTGAATTTTTTATCTCCACTCACTCTCTCGTCTTCTGCCTAATCGAGAAAAATAGACACCTTTAATAATCATCCATTCTTTTAACTTATTGAATTAGTTTATGATTTTATTTTATTTTATTTCAAAAAATGAGACAATTATGAAATTTAATTACGTGACCTGGCAATGTATAATACTCGGGGGAAAATAAAAATCGGTTATTTTCGTTAATATTGGACTGCTCACCGTCTTGCAGTGAGTTAGCAATATAAAAATTTAGCCCATTCCTATACAAATTGGGGAATTCGTCGCTGCCCCCATTCAATTCTCTTATTTGGATCCACTACCAAACAATTCTCTTCTTCTTCTTCTTCAAATTCTAGGGCTTCTTCCAGTTCAATTTTGAAGCGATTTCTCAAATTCTTTGTCAATGGCGAAGAAGAGGAAGACACCCGAGACGAAAAATGGCCAAAGAAGACAGGCACTGCTTATCAATAACATCCCCAATTATTCTAAACAGCGCCGAAGCTCACCGCCTAAACGTCGCACTGATTTCTCCTCTCTCTTTTCCTGTTCCTCTTCAATTCCCCATCTAGGTATCTTAACCTATTTTTGTGATTAATTTTGGAATTTGATTCTTGGGTTTTGGTGATTTTATCGTCATTATGTTCCCTGTCTCTCAATCGTGTTTATTCTTGAGTTATCATTGTTCTTCTTTTGATTGCCATTTGTTTTAATTTAATGCTGGTTTCCTTATTGGTGAGGTTATTACTCATTAAATTTCATGACCCTGTAATTTAATATAGTTCTTGGAGAGAATTGTTTTTAGCTTTTTTGAGGGATTTGTGTATTTGTTGTAGTGCCTATTTTTCAGTTCAAATTCTCACCATTATTTGTTAACCAATTCTATTTCATTCGTACATGGTAAACTCTCTGACTAAAAACTTATGTCCATTGTTCTGAGAGCTGTTGAAAATGGAGGGCAGGAGTTGAGCTCTTTGTGATTGTAGTCTTTCATGGTTTTGTATCTTGGGGAAGAGGAACTTGAAACTATATTGAATGTCAAGTCAGTTAGTTCTGTTTTGCATTCTATTTGTTTTGCTGGAAAACTGTTTTGGAGGAGCAAAAGGAGGAATCTACCCTAGGAGGAGCAGGCGTCTGATTAGCTTTCGTTGGTGATTTACTGACCATTTAGTGTCAAATAACCCTTACACACGTCCTGGCAGCTTCCCATGACTGAGTATCCCGTTTTTGAGGTGGTCTCTCTGAGCATCATAGTGTCGTTGGCTTTAGTTGAAACCCATGGTTTTCCATTTTGATTGTGGTTTCTTTCAGCTGGATATTTGAAAGGGTCGAAGATCTAGACCCAAACTTTGTATTGAAATATGAAAATACAAAAATAAAAGGAATTACAAACTAACCAAGTATTTGATGGACTTGGAACCTCCCTCTTGAGTCTGGAGAATACACTCTTGAGCCTAATATCAAAATGGGCTGAACAATCCTGATTTACTCATTGCCTACCTTTCTATTTATAACCAATTCTCTAACAAACTATCACATTATTTACTAATATACCCATATTAAGAATTCTATAAAAAATTCTTAGTGTCGTTGGCATTAGTTCAAACTCGTAGCTTCTAGAGGGTGGAATTTGTGATTGGATAATATAAATATGATTAATGTTGGCTTACTGATAGAAATTATTGTGCTATATCAGCCTGATGCATCTATGTCTATCATCCAATACAAGAAACAAGATACAGTTAACTCCTTGATTATTTGTTGTATGGATATTTAATTGCTAAACAAATATCTGATTGATAAACCCTGTATAGCTATTGAATTAGCAATTCCACAAGTTTTTCTTTTCATTTCGTTTTGTTAATCTTTTCTGTTGTTGCATATGGACATATGTCTGTTAGTTTCGTTTCCCTGTAGTAGTTTGATTGTTGAAAAATCTCAATGTTTGTTTTAGATTACAAATTCTATGATTGAAATTGAACCGTGCATCTTCGGGTCATGTTAGGCACAGCCGCTTTGCCAAGACTGTCCTCGAATGAAGTTGGCTCGCCAAAATTGAGAGCGAATAACTCAGATAATTCAAATGAAGAACTCTCCTTGAGCTCTTTGGTGAAATGCAGCAACTCTCCGAGGGAAGAACTTAGCCAATGCTCAAGACCTGATGAAATGAAATCAGATGAATGTCCTCTCAGCAATAGGTTTGCATTTTATTTTAGTCTGTTGATAAATATCCATTACCAATCCTCTTTTCTCTATTCATATTAGTAACTGTTTTGTTATCCTTTTTCAGTTTATACAAGGCCGTATACAAGAGAAAAGGTACTTCTAAAATATCCTACCCTGTTGAAAAGAAATTACCAGACTTAGAAAGCAACAGTCCTTCCACAACTCCAGAGAATGTACAGTTGTGGTCTATTGAAGTAAGTAATGTGTTAGTTTTTGTCAATAATTTTGACTATTCTTCTTCTTTTATTTTCTTTTATTTTCTACTTTCTTTTTGATGTCAATGCTTCAAACTGTGTACGTCATTTACCTTTAGTGTTTCGAAGAGAGGAGTTCAAACACAACGGTAGAGTTCCAAGATCAATCATGTGGTATGTGCGCCATTTTTGTAAATTATTTTGGATACATTATTTCTACCAACAATATAATGTTCCATGTAATAGAAAGACAAACAATATTGATCAAAGATTGTGCTATAACTTTTAGACTTGAATATTTAATATTTAAAAGTCGCATTAACTATTCCGAGTATAGTGAAGCGATACTTCGATTTTCCAGTTTTCAAAAAATGTAGCATTAACTATCATGAGTTGATTTAGTGATCAAATAAGGATTTTGCAAATTATAAAGTGCTTAGAGGGAATGAGTTCTCCATAGAGACCTGCTACCTAGGAATTAACTTCCACGTGAGAATAGTGGAGTTGCGTGTAAGCTGTCCGCACAATGACACTCATGATAACAAAAAAAAAAAAAAAGTTAAAACCAACATGAATATCAGTTATTTAACGTTATCATCCATTGTATTCCTTAGTTTTAGGCATACTTGTGTTATTTTATTTATCATCTTCTTGGAATTCTTCTCTGTATAAAAGAAGGCCCAACTCTCAATTGTAAATCAATCGGCAATGCAATGACTATCATCTTTATCTTCTAAAATCAAGTTGGTCCTTGTTCGATCGTATTCTCCCCAATAAAAATTGTATTCCACTTATAGGCATTTCTCAAATTTCTAAGTTCATAAGTGAGAGGAAGTGTTTTGATTTAATTAAATTCACCACATCAATCATTTTAGTTTTTTGGTTGATTGGTGGTTTAACATAATTCAACCTAACTCTCGTAAACATGTATTCACTCTTTCATTTATACCTTACCATTTTGGACCCTTCTTTTAAGCAGATAAAGGATCATCATCAAACTCAAGCGGGATTGACGACAACAACCTACATCTCGACAGAGGAAGAGGAAAAAGGGAAAGAAAGCCGAAAGTTCCCTTCGATGTAAGTTGCTGTCTCAAATATTATGCCAATCCATGGAACACTATAAAGATCTGAGTTTTATATTATGATGACACAATTTCCTCCTCCAGGAAGAGACGACTATTTCTCTTAAATCAACACGAAAATTTCGCCAAATGAGGATAATGCGGTACCTCGGGCTAGCGGCACCAGTTGGGTCTCCTTTTTCACCAATTGCCTAAGCCATCATCCAACTTCTTAGTAAACTCTACATTCTACAATATTCAGTTATCGGTTTCAATTCATTTCGCATTAGCGAAAATGTTCCTAATTTTGTCCTCATATTTATTTATATATATGGTTTAATCATTTGTACATAGGCAGAGCTTTTGATAACATTATTTAGAATACTGTTACTAAGTTAAAATAAATTTGCGTACCTTTAATTATTCCCTTGTCTCAAATGCTGCCTGGTGTGTGATAGGCTTTATAATTAGGGGTATTTTAGTAATTCGTTAAGAGTCTATTAGACATTTTATTTATAGGTTGGTTTAAGTCTTAAGAGAGCTCATAAACATTTGAAGGAAAAATTGAAAGAGAACTTAGTTGAATGGTAATTGATAATAATGGTTGGAAGCTTTCAAACCTAAATGTTATTTTAACTCAAAAGAGAAAAATAAAAAAAAAATTATTATAATTATGGTAAATTTCCTGCAACATCATTGTAAAGACAACTTTCTAAAATAATCATAAATGAGGTGTTATTCATACATGTGATAATTTTTTAAAGAATACTTCAAAGAAAATTCAATTTTAAATAAATTCTTAAGTAAATAGTAGCAAAATCATAAATGTTGAGATCCAAATAAAAGAGTTCCGATGTTTGGTACTAGTTTTTCAATTAATATTTCAAATTAGTATTTACTAAATATTTCTAAAAAAACTAATAAATATTTCAATCTAAATATTAATTTTAAATAAAATTTTCACTGTAATCATTATTTCTAAATACTAAAAATAAGGTTTTTATTCTAAAAATTCAAAAAACTACATCCAAACAAGCTTTTAGCTACATCAAAGCTACGATCATTACTAATCATTTCTTATGAATGTTCAAAATAAATCCTCATTCTAAATACTAATTTTAATTACTCTTAAAAACTACAATCAAACAAGTTTTTATTACAATCATTACTAATAAATAGTCAAAATAAATCTTCATTCTAAATATTTTTAAAATCTCAATCAAAACATTGGTAAAGTTTGTTTAAGGTATATTGCCTCATATTTGGTAATGGAAGGGCCCTTTTTATTTTAGTACAGTAATGGAAGGCTTGTTTATTTCACAAAAAAAAAACACAAAGTGTATATATATATAATTGAACATAATTGAAAATGGTGAACTATAAAAAAAAAGTAACAACTGATACAAAATTTCTAATAAACTTAGCTTGTAGAGTTAGCCACCACGAATGTACTGTCAGTGAGTATAAAATATTACTCAAAAACTCTCAAGTTGACGTAAATATGTAGCAAATGAAAAATATGCAGATCCTGAAATAAATGAAATATTCACGCTTAAAATAAACTCAAACAATTCAACAGGAAAAAAAGGGGTAATTTTAGAATACAAAAAAAAACAAAAAAGTAAAAAAATGCATATTGACATGATAACTTTTGTTCATCTATTTTAATTATATTTTCATTCATTTTTTTAAAAAAATTTAATTTTATTCCTCTTTTTACAAATTAATCAAAGAGGTGAAATTACACTACGTTGATCGAGTGGATTTTTGGCAGTTTTAAAAATATTTTTCTTTTAAACAGAAAATATTTTCACAAATACATGAAAATACTTTGATTTTTTTTGCTATACACAAAAAAATTCAAAAAAAAATCACTAGAATATCTGACATAATACTATAACATGCAAGTACCCACGTAAAAGTTAATGGTTAATGTGAAAATTGAGTTAAGTGTTTAATTGGAAAAAAAAAATGACATTATGAGTCATAAGGATAGTTATCCTATGCATTTAGCTCGCAACAACACGAATGCCATGAATTATTGTTTTGGTTTTCCTAAACTCAAGTGGGAGAGGGAGATAACAAACTTTACTTAGAAGACATTATGAGTATTGTTCGAGTGGATGTTAATGCATCATAAGTGTTAACTGAGCTATGCTCGCTTTATCATGATTAAAAATGACACCAATTGACTATTTCTTTAAATCATCCCTTCATTTAGTTTTATTTTCTTGTTAAGATCTTTATATATATATAATACTAAAATAAAAAGAAGTTCAACATGATTAAAAAATGACACCAATTGTTGGTCGGGGAACTTTATTATAATATTTTCACTAAAAAGAAAAAAGAAAAAAAAGTTAAAGTATGTTTGGTGTGGTGGGAAGGGATGGGAGAGAAAAGGGAATGATCTATTCTCATTATTTGGCTCCCTAATTTTCATCACATCAATCCTTCCATCAAAGGAAGGGATGAACATAAGTTAGTATGATCTTAATCCTGAGTGAGTTGTGAACTCTCATATTATGATAGCGTCATTTGATATGCATGAATGAGATCAGCCGAATAACGATGGATCAACATGCTTCAGAGGATTTCTGCAGTGAGTAGCTGGAGAAACACAATGTCACAAGATGAAAAATACTCATTCCGGCCTAGTTTTGTGAAATTAGTAGGGGAATTATTTCTTAAGAATTAACTCTGGAGCTTGAATAAAGGTTATCTCCCTCTCACTGGCCAGAGAAGACACGACACTAGTGTATGGTTTGACCATGAATAGCTTAATACATTAGAAGAATATGTTGTGCTTAAAGAGAAAGATGTAATTATAGGAGTAAAATAGACTTTTAATCCATGTGTGAATGACGAACGACTCATGAAAAATCCTTCAACATATATATGACCGATTATACTCGTAG
The DNA here is from genome assembly GCA_037832605.1 of Cyclanthera cordifolia. NCBI lineage: Eukaryota > Viridiplantae > Streptophyta > Magnoliopsida > Cucurbitales > Cucurbitaceae > Cyclanthera > Cyclanthera cordifolia. Next base: position 13,673,307 of record JBBMEG010000018.1, on the reverse strand, counting down.
ATATAACTTGTTTATAGTGTGAAATGGTTCAGCACAGACCTTAGTGGAACCATGTTAACGAATAGATATTGTATATATTATGGGTCAATTTACTTTCAACTTATAAGTCAATCGATTCCCGAACTAGCTCATAATTGCTGGTACAATAGTTCAAAATAGTTAATAAATATTGTTGGTCTATCGATACCAAGCGAGCTTATAATTGCCTTATTAACTTTTTTCTATCAGGCTTACTTCTATCGGTCTTTCTCTTTTGTCGACTCTCCAATGTAGATAAATTCATAGGTTCATCATAATACATCAAATGATTGTATAATGATAACGTCCCAAATGTGAAAGAATATTGTTTAACCACATAAAAGATTGTCGCAACACATTCATACATTTATTACAAGAGCCTCTAATTTTCTCTCAATCTGTTGATATGAAACATGTGGTGAAATTAGATAAAAATCGATTTGATTTGGACAAATAGATAGAGAGTTTACAGCAAATAAGGTTACCACATATATATATATATATATATAAATTTATCAAATGGACTTTAATTACTTGAATAATTATAAACATTTAAATTATATACATGAACATTTGAACTATATATATGTATGAACAATTTGGATATTTTAACAAAGAATAGTATTTTGTATTCATTTGAAATTAGTTTTTGGTAGTTTGAGTGGAATGTAGAGAAATGAAGGTCTGGGTTAATAGTTGTTGGAGTAATTAACTATTCTTTTGAAAATGAGTGGTAAACTATTGTTTTGAATAATTAACTATCTGTTTGAAATTAATGTTAATAGATGTTGAGTAATTAATTACTTGTTTGAAAATTAATAATAATAATAATTGAATATATAATATATTTAATGTGAAATTCGATGGCGAATTTGATGAGTGGTTAACCGTAGTTACTACTACAAAGTACAAACAAGTAATGTTTGGAGGGATAAGATTTCTAAATTTATATACTCATTGCTTAATAAACAAACCATCAATTTTTTTTTTTAATTTAAAAATAAGAATGAAAGCTGTTATGAATAAAAACAAAATTGAAGAGCATGCATTCGGAGTATGAAAAAAGTAACCAAAATTATGGACAAAAAGTAATCGATGCATGTAACGCTCTAATGTGTTCTCTCACCCTTTGGTATTGAGCATGTGAATCTGCATTCACATTATCCACAACCATGTAACAAAAAATGATAATTTTAAAATTAAAAAAAAAAATGTTTTTTGTTTTTCACCAATCTAATGTAGCATAGGAAAATATGAAATTTCAAAAGATTTCCTAACAAATTCTACCAAATACTGAACCAATATTCTAATTGTTATCAATCGGGAGAATATGTCGACAATATTTATTTCTAATCATTCCTCTCAAATTGTATCATGTAAATACCAACTTAAAAATAAATTTACTATGCATTGCTCACACTGATGCTAAAATTGTTATCAACCACACAACCATTGACATTTCAAATAGGATGGAGAAGTTATTGCATCTCACAAATTATGCAGATTTTACGAATTGCCAAATCATTGCTAATCAAGTTGCAAAACATAATATATCATTAAAATGATAAACCCTAAAGTCTAAACTTTATAACATCACTAATGTCAACTGACTATTGTCACAGATAGAACTCGAACCTAGAATCGAGTGGGAGCACACCTCTCAAGCTCAAGTCTTCCACTAACTGCGCCACGCCCTTGGGGACACTCGTGTTTGTTGTTGAACTAATATTAAATTGAAATTGAGCACCAATAAAACGAAAAAAAAAACAAATAATAATAATTTTAAAAAATAAAATAAAATAAAAGGAAATAATTTTCCTTTACAAACAAACACACAACTTGAAGGTATTTATTTATAAAATTTCTTTTACATATGATGGATTGTCACGAAATCTATAAATAGTAGTATTGGGACCTTAACGTTATGCAAGTGTTATAACTTTACACATGGATTCCTATAGTTTTTTTTTTTTTTTTAGATAGCTATTTTACACAATATCCGGGTAACCATGTCAGTTCCTAGTCCTGACACCGAAATACATAGGAAAGTGGAGACTACAAACTATTGTCACAGATAGGGTTCAAACCTAGAATCGAAAGGGAGTATACCTCTCGAGCCTCTAAGTAAAAAAAAAAAAAGAAAAAGAAAAAGAAAAGAAAAAACCATTTCTTCTCAAATATAATGAAACAATGTATATAAAAACTGCTTGATTTTATTTATTTTTATTTATTATTTATTTTTTAGAATTATTTGATCACATGTTATTCTTTTGTTTAAGATGTATAATATCATAAAACATTAATGATTAGATATGTGAAAAAATTTATGAACATCTATGATTGTATTTATTGAATAAATGTCAAAGATTTTGGTAACTCTTTTCTCCTACAATAATATATATAGAGCTCTCCTTCAACATTTTTCTTTCTTATATTTTGGTGTTTTTTTATTTTTTTTAATTCATAATTCATGACTTATGTCTTTTAAATTTTGTTGTTTTACTTCATCTAATATTTAGTTTGATTTTCTTTGTATGAATGATATTTTCATACAATTCAAGAAACAACTACGTCATGTACAACAATGCCAATAAAAATAGCAACATCAATATGTGTTATGATCATGAAGTCATTGGTTCAAATTATCCTTATTTAAATTACGATTGAACTAAAAAAATGTACAATAAAAATGAGGATGCAATTTAAAATTAAAAACGATACAAGTTAAAAAATATATATGTATAGATCTATTTAGCTTCATCTAAAATCAATAATAATATATTTTATGAGACGCACATGTTTATGAGTTTTCTCAAAAATATATGTATCTTATCTCAAAAAAAAAAAGTATATATATATATATATATATATAGATATATATAATAATGAATAAATAAAATGTGTTAAAAGATCAATAATATTTTGACTTAATTATAATAAAAATATATTAAATATCAATCTTTTCAACTTTCATAAAAAAGAAAAGAAGGATATAAGAATTGTGAATTGTTATTGGTTGATAGCTAACTAATCTCCAAACTCACCAACTAATTTCATTTAGTATCACTAATTACCTTTTTCATCTCCATTATCAATTTTAATATTCATCCCAAAAAAGAAGTTTACAAAAAAAAAATATACTATCTTTATTAATTTATTATTATTATTATTATTCTCAAATTTTTACTAACTTTCTAAATTGAATAATATTTGGGTGCGGTCAAAATTAATTTCCGTTCAGTTTTTTTTCATTTTTAAATGTTTTTTTTTATTATTTATTTTTTATTCTACCATTTTTCTAACTTTCTCCATTTAGAAAATGGTGTTCTTTTAAATAGAAAAATAAAATATTTTCTCTTTTTTAATCATCATTAAATTTTTAATGTTAGGAAACTGGTATATATTCATTTTTACTAAGTCTGATTAATTATATATAGAAAATATTTTAAATTTAACTTATTAAAACTCTTCAATTTAAAGTTTAATACATAATTTTATTTGAATAAAATTTATTGATTTTGAATGAATTTTTTTTATATTTGAATATTTTCTTAAAAAATTTATGTGTAAATTTTATTTTTTCTTCTTTTTTTCGTATCGGTGAAAATTTATTTTTCTATGTATTTTATTGTTCATATAAATGAATAATTATTTTTAGATACTAATAATAAAATTAATTATGTTAAATCTTTCTTATTTTTTTTAAATCTAATTTTTCATTTAGCTAATTTTATATAATAATAATACAATTAATTATGTTTTTTTAATTATAATTAAAATAGGCGATTGAAAACTTAATTTTTATATAGTAATTTCCTAATAGTTAAGTTTGAATCCACCCATCATCTATTTATTGAACTACAAAAATATATACTAATAATTTAAATAAACTACTGATATAATTTTGAAATATTTTTACATCTATAAAATATTTTTAAAAAATTGTTATAATTAAAGTATGGAGAAATTTTTATGAAAATTTATATCATAAATGTAAAGCTAAAAATAATTATTATTATATGAAAAATAAAATACATAGAAAAAGAATTTTCAATAAGTTAAATTTAAAATATTTTCTCTTTCTATATACAATTAATCAAATAAATAAGAATTTTTAAAGATTTTGTAAAAATGAATAAATATCACTTCTCTATCTTTTTTTTCTCACGATTAAAAAGAAAAACTATATATTTTTCTATTTAAAAGAACATCATTTTGTAGATTGAGAAAGTCAGAAAAATTATAAAACTAAAAGGTAAAAAAAATTATAAAATACAAATTTAAAAAAAAAAATTGAATTGAGAAAATCTAAAAAATTATAGAGAAAAATATTAAAACTATTACAAAATTAATTAATTAAATAATTAACACTTGGTGGACAGTATTTGGCTGTACTCAAATATTATTCTTTTCCATTTTAAATCAATTAACTATAATTTACCGAATTTTTTTAATTCTAAAGATAAATGACACCCATCAGTTTAACCTTCTTTCCCAATAAACCAAAGACAGATTTGCAAGCTCTGTTCTTCTTCAACCTCACTCTCCCATGGCTTCCAAACCCCACTTTGTTCTGTTCCCATTCATGGCGCAAGGCCACATGATCCCCATGATCGACCTCGCCAAGCTTCTCGCCCGACACGGAGCCATAATCACCATCATCACCACCCCAAACAACTCTGCCCGCCTCAACTCTGTTCTCTCCCGCGCCATTGATTCCGGCTTACAAATCCATGTTCTCCTCGTCCAATTCCCATCCAAACAAGTCGGCCTCCCTGACGATTGCGACAATTTCGACCTCCTCCCATCGTATCTTCCGTCTTTCATGTCCGCCTTCCACCGAGCCGCAAAGCTCCTTTACCACCCATCGGAAAAACTAATCCGACAACTCAAACCACCTCCGAGCTGCATAATCTCCGACGCGTTCCTCCCTTGGACATTACCCCTTGCGAGAAAACACAACATCCCAAGGCTCGTTTTCTACAGCTTCAGCTGCTTCTTTCTCCGCTGTATAAACAGTTTACCCACAATTCATGATCAATTAAACTCCGACAACTCTGCTTTCGTCACTCTCTACGACTTGCCTGGTTCTGCCGTGTTTCGTAACTCTCAACTACCCAAACCCGCTTCGGATGAAATTGGAAAGCTTGGGTATGAGATGATGGAGGCGGATCGAGATTCAAACGGCGTTATTTTTAACGGGTTTGAAGAGATGGAAACTGAGTATGTAGCAGAGTACAGAAAGGACCGAAACTCGCCGGAAAAAGTATGGTTCGTCGGGCCGGTTTCGCTTTACGACGACAACAACGAACTCGAAAAGGCAGAAAGGGGAGAGAAATCATCAATTGACGAATACGAATGCATAAAATGGCTCGATTCGAAAAACCCATCATCGGTAATCTACATCTCAATGGGAAGCCTCTGCAATTTATCATCGGAG
>JBBMEG010000018.1:13630041-13652843 GCA_037832605.1 Cyclanthera cordifolia | reverse complement strand
TTGATTTTGTAAACCCATTTGTAACCAATTGATTGTTTATTAAAGGCATAACTTTCTCATGTAGAAAAATTATTGAACTCTTTACTAAGGGATTTATAGTTGATGAGTTCTACAAAGGATGGTTGTGTAGATAGCCTTGGTGTGGTTAACCTTGAGTCAACAAACCTTAATGATAGTCACTCAAATATAAAGGCTATTTAAAGTTAGGTGAGGCCGTCCAACTGCCTCCTTTTATTCATCAATGGAGGGAATTGTTGAGAAAAACCTTTATTAAATTAATGCAAGATTAAACGCAAAATAACTGAAAAAATTAACAATAAAAGTAATAAAATAGAACACAAGAATTTGTGTGAAAAAAAAAATTCTAAAACTAGAAAAAAAATTACGGATAGAAAAGATTTTCTTTTAAGTGAAATTTTGTTACAATCATACTGAATTCTCTCATCGACCCAATTACATAAACATTTTCTTGAAAACTTATACTGTGCACTTCCTTTACCTCACTCTTGAAAAGATAATACAATAAATAAAAAAAAAAAAAACTAAAGTCAGTACACCAAACTTAAAATAATTCTAATTGAATTGTCTTCGAATCAATTTTTTTTAATAGTACTTCGAACACATCGTTTCTTTGTACTTTTTCAATGTAGAGAATTCCTACAATAATCCAATAGAAACAACATTGGAATCTAATTCATAATATTTTAATTAAATTATTGTTTGATGTTGACTTATTTTCTATTTCTCTTTTAATTAAAAATTTAAATTCATAACTTCTACATCAATTAGGGCATGCTTGGTATCATTATTTAGACCAGTATTTCAAATTAATATTTATTAAATACTCCTAAAAGACTACATTCAAACCAGATTTTGATGGTAATCATTACTTTTAAATATTCGAAATAAATACTCATTCTAAATACTAATTTTAAATATTATGTTAAAATGAGATTTAACTGTAATCATTACTTCTAAATACTTAAAATAAATTTTAATTATAAATACTAATTTCAAACACCGTTAAAACCTACCTTCAAACAAGATTTTTGTCCATAATTATTACTAATCATTACTAAAAAATACTCAAAATAAATCTTCATTTTTGTAAATAACAATTTTAAATATTTTAAAAATTATATCTATTAATGCAATAATTACTTCTAAATATTCAATTAAATTATTTTGTTATGTTGTTTTTTTTAGTACGCCTTTTGTTTCCATTTCAATATATTCACGTGATTTCCATAAATTTGTTACGACTTTTGATTAAAATAAAAAGAAATAAAAAAAAAAAAAAGAATTTGGACAGTCGGTTTCATTTCGGTGCACCCGGAAAAACGCCAATAGCTTTTTCACCCACTTTCGTTACATTCACGGGAATTTCGAGGACCGAATTTTCTATATTATCCACGAATGACACATCGCCACGTACACGAAACGACACGCGTCAAGCGATAAAAGCGAGTACTGAATATTTAGATATTCGCAACGGCATCCATTTTGACGAAAGTATATATACGAAAAAGAAACGAAAAAAAAGAAAAAACGATGCTTCACTGTATCGTCTTCACGAACTCTAAAATTTTTGGAATTTCAATTTTTTTTTGTTAATTATTCTCTGTAGATTTGGGAATTTGGTGGTGAAAACGCTCATTAGCAATGGTGGAAAATAATATAACACCCTTCGCTATAATGACCAGCTAGCGAACGTTCGCTTTTGTCTCTTTAATCTCCGTCGCTTATCTCTTCTCTTGTCTGTTGTTTTCTACTCAATAGTTTTTAATTCATTTTATGTCTCTCTCTGTTCTTGGTAATTGCGATGTAAATGGGGTAGAGATTTGCAGAGTTTCTTCGTTTTTGATTTGATTGGAGAATCGAGTGTGTTTGTGAAGGGAAAATGTTTAGGTTGCACAGGAACCGGCAGGCGAAGTCAGGGGAGAAATTTGAATTCAAGTTCTCTAACTTTAAGGCACTTCAGGTAACTTTTTTTTTTCCTTCTTAAATGTTTTCTGTTCTGTTCTGTTCTCTGAGTGTGATTGGAATGTGGACTTTTTGTTAGTCTGATTGCATTTATTGAAGGGCATGAGTTTATTTTAATTACCCTAATTTTACTTCGATTGGGAATTTGCTCTAGTGTGATTTGAGGTTCTTCTATTGTTTTTTTTTTTTTTGGAAACCCTCCCCTATACTTGAGGCATCAATGTCACGTCTCTAAGCGATGCACCGAGATGCATCGAAGGGTTTAAGGGACATTCGAGAGAGCATATCTTGAAACCTTTAGACTTAACCAACTGGTCGAGTTGCGGAGATCTCTTAGTTTGGTGAAACCATGTGGAAGTGAATTAGATGGGACTCTTGTGATTGTAAAAAGAGGGCGAAATTAGAAGAATGAGATGTAGAAAGAATGAGATTAAAGGAGGATTTTGGAAAAGGATTTCTGGGCTGAGAATTTTATATTTTACTTTTAGATGAGAATTGATACTGTTCTGTGATTGATGTCACATTTTGGTTGGGATATGGATGAACAGAACTGGAAGTTACTTATTTAGTCAATGCTATTTAATTTTCTTTATTGATGTCTTTAGGGCGTGACTGGGGTGACCGGTCTAACTCTCCCTAATCCAACGTGTGATCCGATGCATTGTTTTTTTTCTTTTTTCTTTTTCCAACCAACTATACATATTATATGAATTATCTTCATTTTTTTTAATATAAAAAAACAATCTCCATCACATCACATCAACTTTTATCCCTTCCCAACCCTACACCCAAAACACATACTTACTAACATTTTCCAGCGTAGCCAAACGTGTCCATAGAACCCAGACCTAGTCCTTGAAGTTGGGTTAGACCGAAAGGGTTGGTGGCGTTGTGGTTTTATTGTTTGGTATTAATCCTATTCAATACCAGCGTCACGGGTTTGATCCTGGAAATCGAATTTCGCTCTCAATTTATTTGAGAGCAGTAGTCCTCTCTATCTAGTTGTGGTTCTCCTCTTCCAATTTGTACTAAAAAAAAAAGAGAAAAATACATTTTTAGTCTATAGATTTGTGATTTAGTTTCTATTTAGTCTTTATATTTTAGAATCAAATATTTTTATTTCTTGACATTTAAAAAATATTCAATTTTAGTAACTGATATTTTAATAATATTTAATTTTAGTCCTTGCGATAAAAAAATTGGTAGTTATACAACTAAGTGTTTGATTCTGAAATACATAGATCAACTAGAAACTATATTAAAAATGAGTATTGATAATCACTATGTAATAGCCTCGTTCAAACGAGTAATTACTACAGTTTCTTGTTCATTACCACTCAAAAAAACTTTTCATTTCTAATCACTCAAAATAATCATTCTACAATTATTCATCTAAACACCTCCTAAAATGTGTAGAGGTTTGTTGGTGCTTGTATTTATGATTACAGGTACCTAAAGGTTGGGACAAGTTATTTGTATCTGTTATCTCAGAGGAAACTGGCAAAACAATTGTCAGGTCAAGCAAAGCATCAGTTCGTAATGGAAGTTGCCAATGGACCGAGTCGTTATCAGAATCTATTTGGGTTTCACAAGATGAAATTTCCAAGGAGTTTGAAGATTGTAATTTCAAGCTTGTTGTGGCCATGGTACTGTTGTTTGTCTAGTAAACCATTTGTAATTTGGCCTTTTCTTTCTCTGTCATTCATTTATTGCAAAGATGAGGACCTGAATAAGATTGAGTCTAATTTAAATTGAATGTTTAATAACAGGGATCTGCAAGATCTAATACTCTTGGAGAGGCTATGGTTAATATGGCAAACTACACAGATTCTAAATCTTCTTCTGCTGTCTCACTTCCATTAAAAAAGTGCAATCATGGGACTACTTTACAAGTAAGCTCTACAATTTTAACATTCATATAGGATGGGGCTCAAATGCATTCTATTTTATTTCTCAAATCAATACTTGGAATGAAAATGTACTATTTTGTTCTTCCTTTTTGAACTAATATATGAAATCATTTGGTAGGCTTGTGCCATATATGAATTAGGATTAATTCAAGGGTATATGAGCAATTAGTTAAGGAGTTTGTTAAATTTTTGGTTATTAATAGAGATTGAGTTTAGAGAAAGGTATCAACCTGTGGCCATTTTGGTATTGGGCTTGAGAGTATTGAGGTGGTTTCAAGTACCTACAATTACTTGGTTAGTTTGTATTTCTTTTTATCTTTTATCTCTTTTATTTCAATACAAGTTTGGGTTCTAGATCTTGCATCTTATCACTATTGATCATAAATTCTGTATAGGATTCCCAGCTTGAAAAAAGTTTACTTTGTCTTGTTTGCAGGTAAAAATCCAGTGCCTAAATCCAATAACAAAAGTAAGGTCTGTATGATGGGATGGCTTTGTCATTATTGTAAACACTTAATTATATGTTTGTCGTTTAAGATTAGTGAACGACTTTCAGGAGTGGTGAACTTAAACAGAAAAATTCTTCAAAAGAAGACTTGAAGAAAGAAGGTAATGACTCAGATAGCTGCTCAGATATAACAGACAGCCAATATTCTAGAAGTATTGGATCTTCTTCTGGTGCAGATTTATACTCTAGCTTACACTCGGGTGAGGCTAGCAGCAAGGTAAGATCGTATTTTCCATCATGATTTTAAGGGTAATTATTCTTTCCAAATAGGGTAGCTTCATGTGTGGTGCCCCTACAATATTCAGTTGTGTAATTGAATTTCTGTCGTTATATTTGGTTTCGACCGTGATTTTAGATTACCGTTTTCATCCTCAAGATGTTGGCTTAATGAGGCGTGACATTTTTGCTGTTCAAGAAAATTCATTCTAGCGAGATCCTGTTTCTTATCCTACCATGCAGATTCATTAATTGAGCAACACACCTTGCAAAATGCACAAAATACACACCTGCTAATTTTTATTGATACAATATTATATAACTGACATAGGGTCATGTTTTTGTATGTTTGTAGGAACCAAGTTTCTCTGCATCCTATTCACAGCTCAGCAATGGTTCATCTGAGGTTTACGAGTCCATAGAGAATGATGCAGCAAAAAACAATTATAGTGATATGCAAAGACAAGACTCGGTGAGCTCGCAGAATAGTGCTCCTTGTTTATCACCTAATTCTGTAATAACTTGTTCAGGTAATCATTCTAAAACTTTTTTCAAGATTTTGCAATAACATCTTCAAGAATGTCTCATATATCATGTAAAAATTTTTTGGAAGCAGCAGAAGCAACAACTATTGAAGAACTGCGTGCTGAAGCTAGGATGTGGGAGAGAAATGCCCACAAACTGATGGCTGATCTTGATCAGTTGAAGAAAGAGTTTTCAGATCAATCCCAAAACCAGGAAAGTTTAAATTCTGCACTTTCAGCATCAACTGCAGAATGTGATGGTTTGAGAAAAGAACTTGGGCAACTGAAACTGTTGACTGAGAAGTCATCACAGAGACACGCAACCATTGAAGATTTATCGTATGAAGATGGTGAACCACACATCCTAAATGAATTGAAAGATGAACTGAAGTTCCAGAAAGAATCCAATGCTAATTTAGCTCAGCAGCTAAATAGAAGTCAAGAATCAAATGTTGAGCTTGTCTCTGTCCTTCAAGAGCTAGAACAAATTACTGAAAAGCAGAAATTGGAGATAGACAATCTTTTGGCACGGCACGGAAAAGATGATGATATCGAAAGTACTATTCAGGAAAACAAGAAATTGATGCTTCAGTTGGAGCATTTGAAGGAATCAGAGAAGAAACTTAAATTGAAGGTAGAGCTACTGGAGAGAAACTTGGAGGAAGCAAACCATGATTTACAAAAATGTGAGGTCTCAAATCAAAGATTCCCTCTTGATACCAACAGGGATTTCGATAATGAACTACATTCTGAGGAAGATATGGGATCCTCACACGGTGTAAACATAGATCTAGAGAAAGAAATTGAAATGCTGAAAGAAAAAGTGCAGGAGCTTGAAAAGGATTGTAATGAGTTGACAGATGAAAACATGGATCTCTTGTACAAGCTTAAGCAAGCAAATAACGACACTGCAGGAGGAGATTTGGCTCTTAATTCAACAGGTGGTGATCTTATACCTAATTCTTTTATTAATTTTGGATTCGACACAAAAAAACACAAACATTCTACACAAAATCTAGAGGAATGTCCTGATGTGATTGAGAATAACGATGATCCTTTCAATAAAAAACTAGAGAGAATGAAATTTGAACTGGAAGTTAAAGTTGAAGAGCTCAGTAGGGAACTGTCCGAGAAAAATCTGGAGATTGAAAAGCTAGAGGCCAGCATTTTGTCTAAAGAAGATGAGATTAAGAACCTCGGAGATTTGCATAACAAATTGCAAGCTAAGTATTCAGATCTTGAAAAAGAAAAAAACAAAATCGAGGAACAGATGGATGTCGTAGTTGGAGAAGGCGATATCAGCTCTAAATGCATGAATGGTTTGCGAAATGAAGTTAAGGTACTTAACAATAGAACTTCAGAGCTTGAAAGTGAAAAACGAGACCTTGAACTCCATGTATCTCAGATAGAATTAGAACGCATAGAGTTGTCAGAACGTATATCTGTTTCGGAATCTCATGCGGTGGATCTCCAAATTGAAATTGATAGATTGAGACTTGAGATAGAGACCGGTAGTGTTGATTTGAAAAAGATGTTGTATGACGTGCAAAACCAGTGTGCAGAGGCTGAAGATCAATGTGAGTTTCTGCAAAGAGAAAACACGAAGTTGGAAGCTGCAGCTGAGAATCTTGTTGAAGAGCAAAATATGCTTCAAAAATCAAATGAAGAGCTGAAGAAAAAGAATTTCGAGTTAAATGAGTCTTATTTGCGCTTGGACTCAAAATTGAAGGAGTCACTTGAAAGGTTTGCTCATTATTTCAAAAGAGTCGATGATTTAGAGGATTCTCTCTCTCTGGGGTTGGAGGATTTTGCCTCAAAAGAAAGGTTCCTATCTTTGGAATTAGATTCAATCGTTGAAGAGAACATAAAATACAAAGAGAAAATTTCATCAACAAAGAATGATCTCAACATCATACAAACGGAATCTGATGAAAAGTTGACGGCTCTGATCAGTGATCTTTCCTTGTCAAGACAAAACCAAGAGACACTGATAGCGGACCATGAAAAGTTACAGAAGCAGTTGGCAGATTACGAATTGCTTGAAGTCGAATTTAAAAACTCTGTCATTGATCTTGAACTAAAGCTTTCTGTTTCTGAAAAAGAACGAAAGCAGCATGAGGAAGAATTAACTAACTTGAAGGTTCAGTTGCAAAAGATTGCTCTTCTTCAGGAGCCTGTTGGAGTAGCCTTGAAAGAAAGGCTTCTGAAAATAGGGGGTGATTCAGCAGTGAAAGATTCAACATTTACTGAGAATAATCATTTAAGAAATGTGCTCTGTCAAACTAAGGTAGGGCATTGAAACCCCGCTCTTTATTAGTGCTGACATTACATAGAAATATGCTGTCTTTTTAATCAGCCGATTACAGTCGCAAGCATGCCTTTGTAACTTCTTGCTTTCTTATCTCTACAGGATGATAGTGATGATAATGGTCCTCATGTTCCTGAAGCTGAATCTATTTCAAGAATTCAGTTGCTCGAAAAAGAACTTGCTGAGGCTTTGGAAGCAAACAAGAAATATGAAGATCAGCTGAGCAAGTAGGTTTATTTTTGTTACATGAATTACAGTATAAACTATTATACCTAAGAAAGTGAAATTGATAGGCCCGATTACAAAATTTTATTATAGGAGAGGGGGAAATAAGAAAAGGGTAATTTTGTACTTAGCTATTTTGTAATGTGGACCCAAGTTAGTTGCAAGGACAGGAGAGCTGAGTAAATGGGGAGTGCCGATTTTGCTCTTAATTCATTTTATCTCTCATTTGCTTTTGATTTGTTTCCTTCTAATTCTGAAGGCTCTGTTCATAAATAAAATTGATTATATTAATCAGTACAGAAATACCTTAATCTTCATTGCTTTACTATTTCTTTCAACCCTGATTGTTTTCACATCTCTTCGCATTACATTCAGGCTTATTTCAGAGAAACAACACAACAAAGAAAATGCCCCAATATCATCAACAGTTGAAGATGATGTAGTGGCGAAAGAAAAATATGAAAGCATTAACTTGGCTCTTGAGGAAGAGTTAAGAGACATTCGTGAACGGTACTTCCACATGAGCCTCAAGTATGCTGAAGTCGAGCATCAGCGTGAAGAGCTTGTTATGTCGCTGAAAGCAGCCAAGAATGGTGGAAGGAGGTGGTTCTCATGAAAGTTCAAAAAATGCATGTCTTCTTTAGTCCTTTGTTAATACACACTAGACTCAGGGAGGCTTCTCTGTAGTCATTTGCAGTTCCCAAATCATGATTTCAATCAAGACTCGCGATTGAATCCTGTCGGAACACTGGTGGCCGGCTAACAGCAAGAGATTACTAACAGGGAGGAGTGCATGGTTGTTTGAGGGGAGATAGAGAATGCAATTGATGACTAACCCGAAGTTGAAGAAATCAGATAGCTCTGCGGTTTCCATTGTTTCAAACAAATTATTTTGTGTAAAGTAAGCTAATAATGTGAAACATGCCAAATTCTAAATCTATCTGCAGTTCCCATTGTTTCAATTTCAAACATGATTGTGTAAAGTAAGCCAATAATGTGAAACATGCCAAATTCTATTTCTATTTTTTACTAGCAGAAGGCTGAAATGATTTCCAACTACCATGCCCCTATCTTTTTCAAAGAGCCATATTGGAGTACACTACTCTCCTAGTCATTACTCTTTCTAGATTTTTCCTTCATATAATAGTCTACATAGTGAAGATGAGCACACTTCCGTTTTGTCTTTCTAACCTCAGCATTTGAATATTTTGATTCTTATATTCATTGTAACGACTGACTAGAGCTTTCTCGAAGTTCCATACAAAATGAAACTGAACTTTCAGGACAGAGCTGTCTATGAAACAATCACGGGAGTCGCAGCTCATACAACCGAGGAAGGCAGAAAGAACCGAGGGGGCTGTTTAGTTATTTAAACAGATCACTTCTTGCAGATATGGCTGAAATATTCAGTAAATTCAGGTTTAGTAGTTACATCTTTTACGTAAACATAGGGGTGTTTTTTTTTTTCGTAGGTTTTAATTAAATTTTAGGATTTAGGTTTTATCACCCGATCGTGCAGCAAAAAAATGGAGTACTTAAGTGCTTCAAATAAGTGCTCCATAAACCCACTAATAAGTGCTCAATAATCTCACTAATTAAGTGCTTTAATTTTTTTTATTACAATCACTCTACCAAAACACCATACAAACAAGCAATTACCTCGAAATCCACAACAAAACCACCACACAAACAAACAACCATATACAAACTCCTTTTCAAAACCATGAAACAAACAAGTATTTAATTCTAAACATTCCACTAAGAGATTTTTGTTTTTGTAATAGCTCGTTAGTACTCCTAATAACTTCTCATACCGAAACACTCAAAATAAACACTTAATAAAATCTCAAACGAATACCCCGTATGCTTTTCCTCTGTTGATAAGTAATAACAGTAAACTTTTGATGTGTCACAAACCACTTACTGATTCAGTTGGTTTAATATTTTTTATCAAACTATAGAAATTTCCTATGGTTAAAAAAATAGTTACTATATGTGGTGCATACACACATGATCATTTTACTGAAAAGAATTTGACATTTGACAAGTTTGTAGAAATATCTCTGTTGGTAGGAGGAGCAAAAGCCTAATATAGGATGTTGAGAGGCAAATGTAATGCAGAAAAGGAACAAAAAAAAGGTAGTGTTGTCACACTCGGAATAGATTAAGATGGTGGTAAGAGTATATCCCCTGGAAGATGCTGAATTTGTTTATATCGCCTCCATTTTTCACCTCTTTTTCTTCTTCTTGTCATGCTTTCGGTTCATATTTCCTTTTTTACAAAAAAAAAAATGGCCACAAAAAGCTCTTGGTGTCACGTCAGTCTCTTGATTTGCCATTCTTCTCTGCCCTGCAAAAATTCTATAACAACCAATTGAAAGCCTCTTTATCAAACCCTCTTTACAACCTCAAGCAACCCCACCACCACTTTCTTCCATGCCCTTTCCTCCAGCCACCCCAGCGGTGGCCGGAGGCGGTGGAACCTCCATTATTGGTGGAGAGATGGTGTGAAGTTTGATGTATGGTTTTCTCCTGATTGGCTTCATGTTGGTAGAGAAGGGATATGATTTTGAAAGTCTTTTGAAACTCCATGTTTAGGGCAACTCCCATCCTTTGGCATTCTCCAAATTCCCAGAAGATTTTCAAACTGTTCTTCGCTATACCTGATGCGGGTATCATAAAAGTTTAGAACTTTTCGATTCAGTGGCTCGGACTATGCAGTATTGTGTGTTACTCTTTTCTTTTTCCTGCGTTGCTTTCTATGCAACGGTTGGTGGTTGTTTATTAGAGACGTATAAATAAATAAATATATATATATATATATATATAAATAGTTTTATCCATACATTGTACGTTTCTCTCTCTCTCTCTTTGGGCTGTTGTAATTCTTTAGATGAATGACTATAACTTAGTTTTTTTTAGTACAAATCGAAAGAGTAGACAAAAAATTGTGCATAGAAGACAATACGGAGATTCAAACTACTGATCTAGTGAACGCTAATGTATCATTAGTGCCGGTTGAGTTATGTTCACTTTTGCAATTCTTGTGTTGTTTAAATGTCAGGAGTTCTACAATTGTTTTTTAATGTATTGGATTAGCCAATTTTAAATAGATTTCAATTTCTATCGCGTTTTTATTGAATCAGCTTGATTTTAATGAGTTTTGATATGAGGTTAAATGATATGAGATTTTATCCGGTGACTTATTAATCATTAGTGAAGTAATTGGCAGGAGGTCTCATTTCTAATCTAATGTGAGATGGTCAAGGGGAGAAGCTTTGAGGTGGTTGAAGCGAAGAATAAAGAGGAAATTAAGTGATTTGAATATATGAAATATTTGTGTTTTAAAGAGAAGAAGTTGGAAAAGTTCTTTTTTTTATAATTTGTGTTTACGAGAGAAGATGTTTATTTTAGATGAAGTTTGGTATAAAGTTCGATTTGATGAGATGTTGAAGAGAAATTGAGTAGATGTTGAAAAATAGTTGAGGAAATGTTATAATGTTTTAAAAACAAACAATAAGTTTATGTGTCAAAGAAGTAGCCAATACAAAAGTCAAAAAATCGACAATCTGAATCTAGTCAATCCAAATCATTTTAAATTGAATTGAGTTAGGATCGGAAGAGATGATCTATTTTCATTGTTCAACCTATTTAATTACATTTAATCAATTACTCATTTATTATTATTATTTTTTTCTTTTTCTTATTGCGATAGTCAAATATACTTTAAATGTATATATTAATTAGGAGATACTGTAAATGAAAATGTAATGAACTGAATTTTCATATGAAAATGTCAAAATATTCGACCATTGATGTAAATAAGATCTTAGAACAATCTGTTAGGAAATACAAAATTGGACCGGCCCAAGAAAAATGATGGGCCCATTTCTGTATGGCCGTGAATGCTGCCCCATCTGCCCGTCTCTGTGCAGGCCTCCATCTCTATCCTCCGCCATTGTTGCACTCTCGTACTGCGTTCAACTTCAAATTCCTCGGTCGATGATTCTTGATGCTTTCATTGTCTTCCTCTTTCTTCTACCTTTCTCCCTTCACTCTTCCGCTTCAAACCTCTCCAAAACCCTAACTTCAATTTCTTCTGATCTCTCTCCGTTTCTCCATGTCTGCTCTCGGCGAAACTCGCGATCCGCTGCTACATTCGTTGTTCTCGAGGTTTCTTTTTGAATTCTAGAAGGTATAGGTTTGTGTTTTTGTGGATTTCTAGTTTGAGGACCGATTATTGTTAGATATGAAGCGGGAGTTGGCTTTTGCTTTGGAGGTTCAATCTCAGTTTGAGGAGGTTCTTGGTCATACTCGTAGTAAGACTCTAGTTAAGGGTAGGTCGACTAGAAGTGGCGTCTGCAAAAGATTTAAAGGCTCTGCTGTGAGTGGTTTGATTGTATATACTAGTGGCAGGAAGTCTCTGATCAATGTCTACAACGGGTTGTCGGAAAATGGGAATAGGAAGAAGTGTAATAGAGCAGTGGAGAATGAAATTTGTGGAAGCTTGGTAGTTGAGGAGGTTCAAATTCAAATTAAAGCTTCAGGTAAATCGAATTGCAAGAAAGGGATGGACGGGGTGGAGGAAAAATCTGCAGAACAGGAAGAAAGGGGAAAGGGAGGAAGCTCTGTAGTTAAGCGATTTACGCGCTCGTCATTAAGACCGAAGGTTGAGCCCAAGGAAGAGCCACCAATTACAACAGGCTCTGTTAAAGAAGAAGTTATTTCAGGTGTTGGTGGAGAAACAAGTGAAACGGCCAACTCTCTGTCAACACCGAAGAATAAGTTGGAATTGAAAATGTCGAAAAAGGTTGCATTAGACAAGAAGCTAATGTCAATGAAGGAGCTGTTTGATACTGGTTTGCTCGAGGGTGTACCTGTCATATACGCGGGTGTGAAGAAGGTCATTGCTACTTGCTCATTTAAATTCTCTGTATGTTAAATCATTTAGAATTGGGTTTGTTATCTATATCTGGAAACTGGGTTCATTTTCGTTTTGATTTTGATCTCAGGCATATGATCATGGTCTGCGCGGTACAATCAAAGATGGTGGGATTTTGTGTACATGCTCATCATGCAATGGATGCATAGTCTGTAATCTCTCATGGGAATTCTTGAATTGATTTTCGCTAGTTTTTATTTCTCTCCACCTGCTTTTTCATTAACTTCTTCTTCAATCTAGGTAATTCCTCCTTCGAAATTTGAACTCCACGCTTGTAAAAAATACAAACGAGCAGCAAAGTATATATGTCTTGAGAATGGGAAGAGCCTACTCGACCTGTTGAGAGCATGCGAGGGAAGTAGGGAGACACTTGAGACGACTATACAAAATCTGATTGGCTCTTCTTCAGAAGAAAAAAGATTTACGTGTAGAGAGTGTAAAGGTGAAATTCTGAGTCTTACATTTGTTCCCACTAGCAAGCGCCATAATAAGGTGCAATTATAACCAAGTAGTTTACAAGACTTACAATCCGTTGGATAATTAGTCTTGGGTGTAACGATTTCTAGAATGCTTTCCTTCATCAATTGGAAAAATGGGACCTTTATGCTCTTCGTGCGAGGAATCTAAGCGATCTCAGTGTACGCCATCATTGCCATTGCCAACTCCCCCCTCTTCTGCAATTGATAGAAGACTGAGGTACGGTATATACTTCTTTGAGCTTTATGTTGTCTCCTTGTTATCTGGAATAAGATTGGTTTTAGGTTGCAAGAGTAATTATGATTGTATTATCATGGGTTCCCACCGATTGGCCCGATTTATCATTTCATTTTAACCCTTTGTATAGAACCGAACCCGAATGCTGTATTCATGTTATGAGTTTTTGGATTAAGTCAAGTTTTGTATTTTTCCTGGTATATATACATTCTACCTATGGCATCATATCGAGTAATATCCTTATGTGAAAATTCTTAATGACAGCTAGTGTATGAACTGTTTCCTAGAGTACCTTGTTTATGTTAATTCAGGTCACGCAGAACTCTCATCAGATAGCAAAATTTAAGCTTTTATATTGTGACACAGCACTTATAAATAAAGATGGGATTAGTAATGCATGTAAGATTGATGTAATATCTTAAACAGTATAATTTTATAGGACGCTGTTTGCTAACTGAAAAATGTGGATTCTGTACAAATATTACAAGTCAAATAATGAATGCACAAAAATTCATCTTGGAAGTTTCTTCTTTAGCATTTTTAAGATGTTGTTTTTAAGCTAGTTTTGTTTTATAGGTCATCAGTCCCTTCACAATATAAACGTAAATGGGCGATAAAAGCAAAGTTAGTATCATTTTCTCTTGTGCCATTTTCACTAATTGTATACTACTGTCTAAACTTCATATTCTTTTTTATTCCAATTTCCACTTCAATTCTTTCTATTTCTCCCTGACATTTGAGGACTGAAGTAAGATTTGGCGTCTATCCATTAAGACGATTACTTTGTTTAATGTGCTCAACTTAAATATTTTTTCAAGTTCATTCATCGGTTGATTTTCAGGTCGAAATCGTCGTCCATCTCCAGGTCTCCCAAAAGCGCACCCATGCGCTTTCCTTCAAAGAATAATAGTGCATTGAAGATGAGAAAGAAGTTAGTGCAGTTCATCTCTAATCAGTATTTCTGTTTTTTCACCCAATTTTATTTTCAACTAGACGTTTTTAATATCTTTAATATTACAGTGGCTTGTACTTGTTTGTAAAATGGAAAATTAATGTTATTGAGGTTTAATATTTTCTGATGCAGGAAATAACACTTCATAATTAAACTAGTTGCTTATTTTATTTACTAAATTAGTTTAGTCAATTTTTTTAAAAAAATTTGTGAATTAGCATTTTATGGTTCCTTTTTTTATTTTTAATTTTCACGTAAGGTTAAACAGCCAAATTTAGTTTGTATTTGGAAGCTTTAAACGTTAATGAATTGAGTGTTTTTAGGTAGTCTTCTCTCAGTTGGGATTGGGAAATTTCTCCGTGTTTCACAGGGGTTTGGCTTAATCCATCGTAACACACAAACCTTCTGCGCCAGTTTGATTTGATGGGCATTGGTTTTTCCCAGGGAGTCATTGGCCGTGTATAGCAATTGGAGTCAAACCGTCTGAGATGGAGTGACCACCATAATTTGTCTTTTTGTTAGATCTAACACTAAAAGCCATTTAGGTGTTGGGATGTTAACAAAGTTGTTCCAACTCCCACATTGATTAGGTGTTGGGATGTTATCGATTGGTAAGAGAGCCATGCTCAACATAACCATTGTGGTAGAATGCCCTGGTACAGGACAAAGATGTTTGGAGCCTAGAAAAATAATTGTGGTAGCTCTATCAAATTGGCGTTGTACTCTCGAAAAGAGGAGTTTGGTCTGTAAATGAGCTAGACAAATTAACTAACAATATACTCTTAGGAAAAGAGGAGTTAGTCGGATATATAGTCATGGTGGAACTCTGTTCTGTCAGGATTTGGACGAACAATGTACTCTCAAGAGAAGAGGAGTTGGTCTGAGTGTTAGCTAAACGAATTGACTATATGAGGGGAGACTTTGTGTTCGTTCGAGGGAAGTACTGTTGGGTTGCAAACAAAGTTGTCCACATTGGTTAGATGAGAGCAAGATCATGGGTATATAAGTTATGACAACCATCTTCATTCATATGAGGTCTTCTGGGGTGAAACAAAAAATAAAGTCATGAGAGTGTATGTCTAAGCGGATAATATCATAACAATATAGAGATTCAGGTAGAGCTGTCATCGCCTTTCCATCATGTTCATCTCCGATGGTATAAAACTTGCTAGACACATTGTGGTGGCCTCCTTTAATAATTTCTTCTCCATGGCAACTCTCTCTTCTAATTTTTCCGGTTGACTTCTGACCCGCTTGCTTCAAGCTATTTCCATTTGAACATTAAGAACCATTTTCCCTCTACTAGTCCATTCTCCACACCAAAATCTGGGCACCCTTATGTAGTCTCTGAAAGCATTTTCTTGTTACCGTCCACCATTGCACAGTGGTTGAAGGCTTGGGTTTTAAAAGTGTGCTCCCCTCAAAGAAAATCCCACCATTGTCCATCATTTGAAGGTGAAAATTCTTGGGCGACTCATATTCAACCATGTACTAATGAACCACTTGAAGTGTTGCTCGTTCAATATTATTGTTGAAGAATCTGCATTGATTCCATAAATTGTGTTCATTTAGTATACGGCTGAACTCTTGAATATACATGAATTTTTGATTAGTTTGAAAATTTGGGTTCCTATGTGTTATAGACTAGTTGATTGATGACACTAAGTCGAGTGGATTTGCTTTCTTGTTTCTTTTTTTGCTTCCTTCACTTAAGTTCAAAGATGGGTTTCTTTTCAAGTCTAAGGAAAATGGTGTCGGAAGCAAGAGTACATAAACAGTACATTAGTATAATAGGTTAGTCATAATTAGTGAGAAGCTGAAATTCATCTCTTTACCTATCTCTCTAACTAAGTTCCCAACCTTAGAACCTCATAAAATTTTCCCCTCTTCCTTCAACATCGCATCTTGTTGGCATTGAAATAGGAATAAAGCAGGTGGGTCACCGAGCGTCCATTTCTTCTCACCCTCTTGCATTTCTCTCTGAACGCACACGATTTTTCTTAGCAAAACTTCCCCTTTCGTCTACAAGGTTTCCTTTTTCTATTTTTTTATTTTTCACTTTTGCTAAGTCTCCTCACTGTGCTACTTGCAACATGGCATCATGTGCACTCCCTCTCTCTTGCGAGCCGTCTTGTCTAGGAGTCTCTCTTCCACGATCTATAACATGGTGTTGTGCCATAAAACTTCTCTAGCTGTCTCTCGAGCTCAAGACTTCACCATAGAAGAGGAAAAACCTTTTACCTTGTTTTCTCTTCTTTGATGGACAATGGCTTTTCTCTCTTCCCCTTGTGAGATCTCTCTAAAGCTGTAGTATGACTAGCGTTTCATTTTTTGCCTATCATTGTTGGGATTTTCTTCTGAACAATAGCATACATTCTTTCATCATCCGATCTCCTCTGACTTTGTCTTCTCTCTTTCCTCTGGCCATATCTGCCCGAATTGTTTCTTGATAATGAGAAACTTTTTTTCACTCTGCGACCAAATATAAGGGCATATATTGGCTACGTCAACTTCAACATACAGTCTCAACTAACTTACACTAACGAGCTTGCACTTTACCAGTTTACATTTGTATTTTGCTCATTGATTGATTCTTATTGATGTTTCGATAAGTTTCTTTGTAACACTTCCACTTTATTAATGGCAATGTTTTTATTGCCTGTTGTAATCTATTTTAATTCATAATAACTGCAATAATTTTCACGTATTTCATCATTTTAATTGTCTGTATTTTAAATTTCAGGTCATTGAAACCAGTCTCAATGTCAAAATCTACCCAAAATGCTTCAAAATGCAGTTCTTCATTAGCTAAAAATCAGTGGAAAATAACAAAGAAGTTAGTTGTTTTTATTATTGGTAGAATTTTAATTCTTTGTTCCATCTGTGTCCGTATTATGGAAACAAATACCTCTCGTAGTTTTGATGAATATTTTGATTTACTTTACCTTTGAATACTTTTGCTCTCAAGAGATCAAAGGTTGCATAAGTTGGTTTTTGAGGAAGATGGATTACCTGATGGAACTGAAGTAGCATATTTTGGCAGGGGACAGGTAGTTAAGAATGATCATATGCATGCATGTCTGTTTAACACTACATGTATAACTTCAGTTTATTGACATGTATAGAGTGATTTATTCCTTTTATTTATGTACAGAAATTGCTCCAAGGTTATAAGAAGGGGTCTGGAATTCTATGTATCTGCTGCAATTGTGTGGTAAACTTTTTATTTCTTGTACTTCCAAATTCATGAGTGGCATTTTGAACACTTCCTTTTTATGATTTATTACAGGTTAGTCCTTCGCAGTTCGAAGCTCATGCGGGTTGGTCTTCTCGTAGGAAACCGTGAGCACATTTTTCTTTAGTTTTATTGTTTATGGCAGCCCAGACTATTCATTGCTTTCTTTTTCAATATTTGATGGGTTTTATTTGGCAGCTATGCATACATTTACACTTCAAATGGGGTTTCTCTGCATGAATTAGCAATCTCTCTCTCAAAAGGGCGCAAGTATTCTTCTAAGGATAATGATGACCTATGCATAATATGTCTAGATGGTGGAAATCTTTTGCTTTGTGATGGCTGCCCAAGGGCATTCCACAAAGGTGAATCATTATGTATAGCACTGTGGTCGTTTGGCAACGTAAACTACAATGCTTTTTTTTTCTTTCTATTAACTCTTCTCTAGTTTAAACGCTCTTTTTTGGTGTATGTGCGTGTTAAATGGTGAACAGTTTATACGCTCATGTGTTGTCCTTGGCCTTGGCTCGTTCATTTCTTTGAATCTTGGACTTTGTAGTTTGCCAGAGTAGAGTTTTTGATTTGCAATTCCATTATTTGGGCAGAATGTGCATCATTATCAAGTATTCCCCGTGGTGACTGGTATTGTAAGTTTTGTCAGAATATGTTCCAAAGAGAAAAGTTTGTTGAGCATAATGTCAATGCTGTTGCAGCCGGGAGGGTATATGGAGTTGACCCTATTGAGCAGATTAGTAAAAGATGCATTCGAATGGTCAGGAACATAGAAACAGATCTTAGTGGATGTGTGTTATGCCGGTATTAATTGGATTTTTCCTTCACTCATATGTCTCTGCCTAAGACTTCTCATTTTTCTTCCCGTATGCTTTTGCTTTGATGTTTAATATTTCCTTTTTCAACTTTGTATGCAGTGGCTCTGATTTCAGCAAATTTGGTTTTGGTCCACGCACAATTATACTTTGTGATCAGGTATCTTGTTACTTGTTGTTGACCAAGTATTGTTGCTATTGTCTCATTTTCGGTTGCTTGCCCGTGTTTCTGTGGTAATGCCTTTTCTTGAATTTCTTCATTTGATTTCTGGTCAGTGCGAGAAGGAATTTCACGTGGGATGTTTAAAAGACCACAAATTGGCAGTTCTTAAGGTATTAACTGAACTTGTAGTTTTACTTTTTACTTGAAATCTTTCGTGTGAGAACAATTTATTTCCTTGTCCAATGTCTTCTTTTTTCTGGTTATAAGAAAATGTGTAAAGACCGTTGATAAATCAGGAACTGCCAAGAGGAAAGTGGTTTTGTAGCAAAAATTGTACGAGAATACATTCTGCTCTCCAAAAGCAGCTATGTGGTGGACCAGAGAAGCTTCCATATTCACTTTTGGATGCTGTCAATAGAAAGCTTGGAAAAAGTTGTTCGGACGTTAAGGCTAATGCTGATGTCAGTTGGAGGCTTATCAGTGGCAAAATTGCTTCACCTGAAACTCGGTTACTACTGTCAGAGGCCATTGCTATCTTCCACGTAAGTTTTCTTATATTATCCTTCTCTTTTGATTGTTTAGTTAAGTGCATTTCTATAGCAATAATCTATGTTCGATTAATATACTATTTTAGGTAACGTTTTTGTTTCTCTCTCATCATTTTATTTTTAGAAATAAAATGATTTAGGACTCAAGACAACTTCATCTTTTTTCACAATGATATGCTAGATCTACAAATACAAAAGCAATGCTGAAGAGTCTTAGATGTATTGTCCTGTACATGCTAGATTATCGTTGTACTATGTATAACTTATAACGGTTTCCCTATATACAATGTGAAGTTTCTAAATTTCAAGGTTTTAAAAGGCTAAAGCGAGGCGTAAATCTCGAGGCGGTATGAGGCGTAAGCCTCAATTTTAATTAAAAACATTATAAAAATTCTAACTTTGTGTAACATGTATGGTAAAACATAATACTTACGTAAAAATACATAAAACATTATACTAACACTAATATGATTGAGTTTTTTTGGAACAAGAAACTATTTCATTGATGAATAAAACATTAGTGAATTTTTTAAGCACCTATAGTGAATACAAAAAAAATTTAAAAGGAGATGGGAGAGGAAAATAAGCCAACAAATGATCAAATTGCTGGTTTTGAATTATTATATGTATAAGAATCTGCTAGTTGATATTAATTAAATTTACTCCAATCCATCAGCTTAATTGATTGGTGATTTACATAATTCAGCATGGTATTAGAGCAGGAGTTCTTGAATTTGAATCCCTACTGTTGTTCTCTCCCCAATTAAAATTGAATTCTACTTGTTGGGTATTTCTTAAATTTCTAAGCCCACAAGAGATGGAGAGTGTTAGTTGATATCATTAAATTTATCTCAACCCATCTACTTAAACTTTTGAGTTTGATTAACATAATTCAACATAATATTAGAGTAGGAGGTCTTGAGTTTGAGTTTCTATGAAGTCCTCTTCAATTGAAATTGAATTCTACAATTTCCATTTCTACTTGCTTTCGAGTTAATTAGTTATTAACACTATCTCTTCTGTAACAACTAACTCCTTAATTTAACCATCAAAGATGTATGCGTTTCTTACAAACAAAAAAAAAAAAAAAAAAGAGAAAGGAAAGTTTCAAAATTTCATGATGGGTAAAACTTTGTTGCCAGCATTTGAACTGCGATCAATAGGTGTAATATCTGACTAAACTTAAAAGTCATCATTTCTTTACAGGATCGCTTTGATCCTATAATTGATATAACAAGTGGACGTGATCTTATTCCAGCTATGGTTTATGGGTTAGTGGCACGCTATTTCATGATTAGTTTTTTGACATCCAGAATATTGACCATACTCAGTAATTATTAGTAATTTTAATTTATACTTCGTTGTTATCTGTCACTCTATCTCGCAGAAGGGATGTAGGTGGACAAGAGTTCGGAGGCATGTATTGTGCCATATTAATTGTCAAGTAAGAACCTACTTATCAATTTCGACCTAGTCTTACACAGCATCATGACAAAGTTCTCTTTTATATTGCACAGCTCATTTGTTGTATCTGCTGCAATGCTTCGTGTATTTGGGCAAGATTTTGCAGAACTTCCGTTGGTTGCAACAAGTAATGGTAACCATGGCAAGGTCTGACTAATCAAATTTTATTTTATGCATTGTTCAGAAGTAGTATATTTTTGTTATTTGTTCGTTAGTTAGTTGATATAATTAAATTTACCCCAACTTATTCACTTAAGCTTTTAGGTTGATTGGTGATTTACATGTATCAGACAAAGGTTTTGAATTTGAGTTCCTGTCGTGTTGTTTTCTTCCCATTTAAAATTAATTTCACTTGTAGGATATTTCTAAAATTTCTAACTCCAAAAGTGAGAGAGAGTAGTAGTTGATATAATTAAATTTATCCCAACTTTTCAACTTAAGCTTTTAGATTGATTGGTGATTTACATAATTCAACATGTTCATTTAAAAAAAAAATCGTCACCCATTGTTTTTTATTGGTACTGCTTGTGAGTCTGACAATAATATCCTTTTGTCTCCAAAGGGTGGCTTTGTTGGTAGAGACTTGAGTCTCCAATGAATGTTTCCTTGGAGGTTTAAGGTAAAACTTATGAGTGAGTTTAGTTGTTAAATTCTTCACTGTCTTCAGAGTCCGAGCCTTGAGACGGGCATGGGTGCCCCTGCATATATAGTGAAGCGATGATCCATCAAAAAACAAAATAATAATAATTTCCTTCTAATGTGTTCTTTGTTTTTTGTTTTATGCGTGCGGAGTTTGTTAGGTAACTTTCTAGTCAAAGCATTCAATATTCTGGCTTTTCTGATTTCATTTCACTTTTTCGTACACATAATGATGACAGGGCTACTTTCAAACATTGTTTTCGTGCATCGAGAGGCTGCTAGCTTTCCTGAAAGTCAAATGCCTAGTTCTCCCGGCTGCCGAAGAAGCTGAATCCATCTGGACTGAAAAATTCGGTTTTGAGAGAATAAAACCAGAGCAGGTATGATAAATATACAAACAGTACTACAATAGCTCACAGTTGTTACCTTACGCTGCTAATTTTGACCATTCGAGCAAAATTTTGTGTTTGACTCCTTTCAGCTCAGCTGCTATAGAAAAGCTTGCTGCGGGATAGTGACATTCAAAGGGACATCCATGCTTCAGAAAATGGTTCCCCCATGTCGAGTCGTAGGCGCTCGATTGTGACCATGGCAGGTGTGTGAGGTTCCCTCTAAATCTCCCCACCTTCATTCGGTGGATTTGTCTGTGTATAGCTTACAAATCTTTTCCTTTTTTAGGCTATTCAGTATCTGAGCTGTAGTGTTCCTAAATATTCCTTTTAGTTATATTACTTCTTCAAATGTATTTTCCCCTTACCTTGATCTTCCCTTAACAACGATCTTCTTAGGGTGATGGATTTAGGCAAAAACCACCAGCCATTCCCCTCAGCCGGCGGGTTAAACACCCTTTCGATTCAAACCAATGCGTGCTTGTGAATATATTCAAGTGTCTAAAATTAATGTGGTATCATGTTTCTGTAGATAACTTTGCTTTGGAATGACTTAAGAAGAAAAATTATATGCATGTCAAATTTTATCAACAGAGATCTTTGGTTGAAATTTATGTAATGTTTTTATTGCTTTTAATATTAAACCAGCCTCCATTTGATTAAAGGTAAAAGTCAATTGGGTTTGTATTCAAGAGGTGGGACGACACAGTGGTCGAAGACTTAAGCTTTGAAGGTGTGCTCCTTTCAAAGTCATGTTCAAGAACAACTTGTGATATTAATTTGTAGATACTTTTGGTATCTTTATTCGTTCGATGTCTCCTGGTGTCTTAGGGTTGTTTACTAAGGTATAGTCGAGCAAAACTTGAATTTCTCAATTTTTTTTTATTAAAAAAAGAAATCAATTGGGTTCAAGGTCGGATCAGACTCAGAATCCAAACCAACTTAGATAGAGATCTTCTAATGAATTAATTGATGGCTGCTCGTTCTAGGGGATTTGTGTGTATGTTAATCAGTACCGATAGAAGTTAATAAATTATAGGTTAAAATATTATTTTGATTTATATATTTAGGCTTGTTAAAAAAAAAAAAGCAATTTCAAGGATTGGATTTTCAGAAAAAGTTCAAAATTATTACAAACTTTTAAATTTTTAATTGATAAAATTAATAACTTTAATAATAAGACAAGAAACGGCAAAATTGTGAGCATAAGTTTGAATTAAAAATGAAGAGAGTAATTTTTGTTAGAAAAAAAAAA
>JBBMEG010000018.1:13590351-13602683 GCA_037832605.1 Cyclanthera cordifolia | reverse complement strand
TCACGAACCAAGTTCCAATCAATTTCAAATAGGTTTAGTTTGTTCATAAAATACTCGATTAGATATAGAGATAAGGGGGAAGAAAGGGGAGTACAGAGGAATAAAGGGGAAAAGAATGAGAGATGAACATGAGTTAAGGAAGAGTGGGCCTAGACATGTAATAGCAGACAACAAGCAAAGGAATCAAAACAAAAGAACAGATCAAAGCTATATGAAGGTCATCCAATTTGCAAATGATGCCTGAGATACTGCAGTTCTTGAAATTTTTTGATTTGGAACACCATTCAGCAACGACAATCAGAATTTTCTCGCATAATTGAACTGAGTTGAAATGTATGTAATTAATATGGATACATTAGTTAATGATTGAATTACACTTCAACATTAACTTCTACTCTTGATCAAGCTGTGGCGCGACCACCAAGTTGTTTTTCACATTACATCTAATAAAATGCTCATTAGGACAAAATCGGACAAGTACCGGCCCCGATACTAAAATGGACTAACTCAGAGTGACAACTTACTCGCTTACCAATTGTAGGAGTCAAGCTCAGACACATGAGTCTCAATTCAAAAAAGACACATGACGTAACTAGGGAGCAAGTTTCATTAACATAATATTTACTGAAAAAATTGTACTGGAAGAGCTCTTCTCACAAACTAACTACAAATATAGGCAAATTCTAAAGTATTTGCATCCGTGGACATTAATGTGTTTTAATGTCATATTATAAAACTCATTAATACTCATTTTATTGTTTTAATGTCGAAAAAGTTGAAGATTGAATTATTGATCTTGTCGATCAGAATATAAGTGCTTAATGTTGTCTCAAGCTTTATTATTTTTCTTTAAAAAATTTGTCTCAAACTTTTTGTTTTTGTTGATGTAAGAACTTAAAATGATATAACATTATATATATATATATATAATTTCCTTTTTATTTAAAGAATAAAACTTTAGTGAGGATAGCAAGTAGTTAATTAATTAATTAACTCTATAAGTGGCATGTGATTATTCGAATAATCATTAAAAATTAAATAATATATTTTAGCCTGGGATTTTACAGCTGTTGACCAACTTAAAAAGAGATTTGGTACTACTTCCAAAAAAAAAAGAAAAAAAAGAAGGTTTATTAGTACTTAATTTGATTAGTGTTGTTTAATGGCATGTTTTGCAATCCATTGATTAAACTTTGTTTCATACATTCCAATTTGCCAACAAATGGCGGTTTTTAGTCTCCTTTCTCTTTTTAAGTTTTATTACTATTTTTCATTTATTTATAATCAGCTCAAACGAGAGCTGCTATAAAAAGATACAATCATATCGATCACTCATTTCCTTAAAATGTAATAAAATCATTGACTTTTCATAACTTTAAAAGTAAATTTTAGGTTTTTTTATTAAAAGAAGATGAAAAGTCAAAGGGTTGACCTCAGAATCCAAAAAACAAAAATAGGTACGTACAAGGTTATATTAAAAATAATAATTAAGTATGGTGTAATACGTAGCATGTACAAATTTGAGACATTGAAATTAGAAAGTCAACTCAAATAGAAAAAAGGGTCACTTTTTATTTATGTCATTGAGATGATGCCAATAATGCAAACCTAATTTGATACAAATCCCATCACCCTCAAATTGCCTCTTCTTCCTTCTTTCTTTTTTTGGATTTTTTTATCCCCTTTTATTATTATTTATTTATTTATTTCTTGCTTCTTAGTTCATTGCATTTGCACTGTTTTTTTTCGCTGTTTTATTTTTTAAATAATGCACGATATGGCTCTTTGTTTAAATACTCTATAATTTATAATTGATCTATAAAGTTAGCTTATCATTATTTGTCTAACTAAAATAATTAATAAATACTTCCAAAGAGTTTTAATTAATATAATTAAGTTGGATGATGACTTAACACGGTTTGGAGGATGGAGGGATTCAAAGTTTCAAAAAAAGATTTTGCATCTACAATTCTTTCTTTTCTTTCATTCCTTTATACATACATACACACATACATACACACACGTATATGTATTTAGTTCTTTGATAATCTTTGTTCTTATATATTTTTACTCACCAACCAAATGGTTGTTAGTAAATACGATTAAATATTCAATTTGGTCAATAATAAAGTTAGAAAAAAATGTAGAAATTAGGAGGGATGGATAAATAGGAAGAATTTATTGGTTTGGAGACTATTAATTACTGTTGCACCACATCTCACCTCCATTACCGTATACACTTGAAACATATTATAATCAAGGTTCGGGCTTACACAATATAATCATTAACATCGACACAATGATCGAAATTGTCAATAATGTATTAATTTTATTGTTCGGTGGTAATCCAATTTAACACTATGTGATTGGTTCGATCATAGAAATTGGTATTTGACTCACATGTATTAAAAATAAAAATATCAAATATCATATTTGTTTCGTGACAATTCAATATATTAGATATGAACTTTTAGGATATTATATAATTTCTATACACCGGGCATCCAAAAAAAAGTTGTATGTCGTTCATACATGATTTGGGCAAAACATGTTAGCGGAGGTATGAGAAAAAGTGGTAGAGGTCTTTTGTGACAAACGTTTATAATGTTTTTTTTTTTTTTGAGATTACACGATTGCTTATATATATATTTTAGTACAAGTGGGAAAAGTGGACAACAAACTCTACGAGGGCACTAAATTAGGTACTCGAATTATTAATGGAGTGGATGATAATGCATCATTAGTGACAGTTGAGCTATGTTGGATCGCTTTGGTTATGAATATAATTTATTAAAAAATACTACTAACTATGTAATTATTTTCTAATATTTGTAATTCATTAGACGTATAAAGAAATTGAATTTATTTAAAATATGATATCAAAGTTAATATAAACAAGTATACTATATAAGTTAAAATTTTATTGAATTAGGTTTATAATTATATGAATATTTGTCAAGGCATTTTTGAAACATTATGCACATTTCATTTCAAATACGAACAAACACTATTATTTTAATATTTTTAAATATTTGAAAAATAAGAGATTACTACAAAATAAATAAGATAATTTAGAAATATCGAACATCTGTAATCGTTGACTTTTAAGTATCAAAAAATTTCAATCATCTTGATACGCCATTCTTACAGAAATTAGAATAAAATTAACACCATGATTTAAATCTATCATCTCAAACTAAGGGGATGATAATAATAATAATAATAAATTGACAAAATAGTATCCAATCAAATTCATTCATTAATTTGATTCGAATTTTTGACATTATATTGGACATCGATTTCCTCTTTAATAAAACTGAAAGTTATTGATTCGATTCGGTATCTATTCATAAAAATCGAATGGAACTAATATTAATTTTTTTTTATTAACCTTTTATTATATTTTATTGACTTTCTTATTAATATTAATTAATTAAAAAAAAAAGGGGTCATGTCTTTTTCTTTTCTTTTCTTTTTTTTCAAATAAAGTTAATTAAAATTTTGTCAATTTGTCTAAAAAAAGTCAATTAATTTTTAATTAAAAGGTTTAATCATGAGCTACTCTAATCAAACAGTATCAATGTCTTTATTAATAATAAAATTAATATATAAAGAATGAGTTTAAATTACAACAAATTTCTTAGTCAAGTGAAAGTTTTGATGCACTTGCTAGTTTATATGCAACATGTCTTTATTTTATCTGTTTCAATTAACAACCATCAACTTTTGGGTTTTTCATATTAACAACCCCAAAAGGTTAAATTATTGACACTTGTTAAACAAAATTATTGAGCATATAAGCATAAGGGTAAAATATCAATTTAGTCCCTAAGTTTTTACATTTGTTCTTTTTTTGATTCGGAACTTTTAAAAGTCAAATTTTAATTCGTAAATACTCATCAAATTATTAAGCTTTCGGGAAACAAAATAAGAGTACTCTAATATCATGTTAGATAGTTTGAGGTTCCACCTCAAACCCAATTAGCAAGGAAGAGAGTGACCAACATATTATTAATGTGTTAAATAATCTTCACTATTCCAATGTAGGACAAATGCACCAGGTGAGTATCTCCAATACGTAAAATAACCAGAATGTCACTGTTTCAATCAGTTCACGTGATAATCTTCAAAAAGTTTGAGGGATATAATTG
Source organism: Cyclanthera cordifolia (assembly GCA_037832605.1). Classification (NCBI taxonomy): domain Eukaryota; kingdom Viridiplantae; phylum Streptophyta; class Magnoliopsida; order Cucurbitales; family Cucurbitaceae; genus Cyclanthera; species Cyclanthera cordifolia. Next base: position 13,598,532 of record JBBMEG010000018.1, on the reverse strand, counting down.
AAATTCTTGAAAAATGAACGCAAATTTGATATGCATGAACTATTTATTTTATTTTATATAAAAAAGTACAATTAATATAGTTAATGAAAAGTTGTTATTTATAATTATTTTTATTATTATACATCCAAAATTTTGAATTTGTACCAACTGAAAAAGATAAATTTGAGGCCTTAATTATATTATTATAAATGATCTAGGAAATAGCTATGAGTTAGTCTAGTAATCAAGTAAATTTTTAAGAATTAGAAAAAAAATTTAAAACATAAAATTTTATGATAAGTTATTATAGCATGAATGAGATCGAATTTTTATATTCGGAAGAAATGATCATAAATTAACCTATTAATTCTTATATTGGATGATCTAAATATAGATGGAGAAGTGTATTCATTTACCTCTTCCATTTGGTTTAAATGGAAGAACATTACTTTGTGAAAACTTACAATAATGTAATATTGCAAGGTATATCCATACATTTGAATGTATAAAAGTATAATAAAACTCTTGAAAAATTATATTAATCTATATCAAATGTGAATTTGGGTAGCTACCGTTGTCAAGTATTTAAGTTTTATTGTATATTCAAGTAGTCGAGGTTGGATAACATTATTAATGATCAATATCTCTTTTTAAATTTTTCAAAAGATAAATAGCTCATTGACATAATGATCATGTGGTTACGGGTTTGAATCCTCTATTCCTAATTATTGTAATTATAAAAAAAAAAAAAAAAAAAACTCTCTTTTAAAATTTGATTTTTTGTATATGCAGCAGTAGATATTGGTATTATAAAAGGATATTTAATTCAAATTTCATGAATGAAAAGAAAAGCTATTTGCTTGGTGTCCATTTAGGGAAATCATATGTTCTTAATATTATTAATTTTTAAAAACAGAATAAAAAAGATCAAGTCAATAGACATTGTCAAAGAATGGCTGAAAAGTTTGAAATTATCAAACGCCGTGAAGAGACTTCGATAAGCCATTTTTTTCATTTATAATAAAAGAATATATTATAAATTATGAAAAATAATCATAGATTTACTTTTTATTATGGGAAGATAATTAGAATTTAATAATAAAATTTTAAGAGTTGAAATTTAGTTTCTATAGTTATTAATCTTAATCAATAGTTCATATAATTTATAATTGTTGTTGAATTAAATATAAAAATAATTATTCATACATTAATAAATATATTATTTTTTGGTTTCATGCTAATAAGACCCATTTCTGAAGGATTATGTCTATCTCATGACTAAGAAATCATTAATTAAATTTCCTTCTATCAATTACATTGAACTCCTAAAAAAAAAATACTCACATTATTATTTGAATAGTTCACTTCTACAAACTTAATTTGTCAAAAATTATGAATACTAAGAAATATTTCTTAGATTTAATTTTTTTAATTAGATAGAAAGTTTTGAATTTATCTTGCCTCTTAAAAAATTCTTTTGTAATTTTTACCAAGTGTGAAATATCAAATACAACTCAACAACAAATGAACTGATCAAATTCATTTATTTCTATCACTCCTTTTAAGTTGGTGCATGTAAAGCACTAAATTTAACACAAAATGATGCTTTCTTAATTTCATCAAACTGTCGGTGATCACGTGATCGACTTTAATATACTATCAAATAACTCTTATTGACAACACACATGATTTATAATAACTAAATTTTGAGAAGCAAAACGATTGTGTGAAACTCGGAGATCAAACTTTTTTTTTTTTAACCTTTAATTATGGTGGCTTTAATACCACGATAAACTTTGAGAAAGGTATAAAATTAGTTTTCTATTAACTTTCGAGCTAAAATATCAAATTTAAGATCTACTAAAATTCAAAGATCAAATCCAACCCATTTCCATTTATTGATCTTTAAAGATTTATATATTTCTTTTGAAAGAATAAAAATTGTATTTTTCAAGTTGAATCTAATTTAATAATTTAAAATATACTCTAATAAAAAAAGATATTTTTTTCCATAAACAAACCATATATAGAGTCGATGATTCAAACACAAACATAGGGCATCTAAATTAAGGATATATCGCAATGGCTCGGTTTCACACAAAAATAAATAAATAAACAACAAATTTGATCAAGTCGCCAACAAAATTCCAATTTCTCGGCGCTGCGTGCAAAAAATTGGTTAGTGGGCCCTTTATAGTCGCATTGTGATGGGCCTTAACGTTTTGGGCCTTTTACGATTTTGGGCCTGCAGTCGAACAACTCAAGTCATTTCTTGAGTTCCAATTTTGTTGTATTTTGGAGGGTGTTAATTTACTAGGGAAATAGCTACTTTTAGAAAATTCAAAAAACAAATCTCTATAATTATAAGAAGTTTAAGTAATTGACTAAAAATTTAAATTCTAAATATAATTAATTATATAAATAAATGATAATTGTTGTTGTACCTTTTTCTATATCTTGGATTTTCTTTTCTTTTTTTTTTTTTATAAATTTTATCCTAGATTATTCATAGGGAAATTCAGCAACTTTTTATTCATCTATTTTTTAAAAAATAATTCATACATAGCAAATTTTCATTCGTTTTTCAAGAATTTCAATTTTATCTTTTTTTCAGCAAACTGATTAAAGACGGCCAGTAATCTGATTGAAGCTATCAGCGAATTGATTGAGTCTATCAGTTGAACTACTGATTGAAGGTTAAGTTGAACTACTTTATCAGTTATTGAGGTAAAGACATTTTGATCCTTTTACATAAATGATAATGCTAGAAATATTTTCAGAATTTGTTATACGTAAGAAAATTGTTTAGGAAGTAAAAAATGAAATGGATGATCATACAACAATTTTGAAAAATATTATGGTCGACCTTACACATTATCACGTAGTGGTACATACATATAGATTTAATAGTGTTTAGGAAGAAACAAGTCTTTGGATCCTTTGATTTTGAAATACGTACACAAGAAACAAGTCTCTTCATTCTCTTCGAGTTGTACATCTCATGAGTATGAAAACTACTCCTTGTTCGAGTTTATTATCTCCTTGCTTGATGTTACATTTTGCGTACATTTTTATTTAAACTCATTTTTTCTTAACAATGTAAGACCAACTTAATTTTAACAATATCAGACCGCCAGAAATATACGTATTTTAATTTCGTTTTGTACAAATAATTAAAATCTCTGCAAAGATGTGGTACCATCACGTGTACATCTTTGTCTTTTGCTAATGTAATTATTCTATGCTTTTTCAAAGCCCTCTTTATAGAGGAGACAACGTCTATCATCTGCAATTAATTTGATAAGTTGACTAATTGTCATAGTCTAAACTATCTCAATGGACGCGGTCTTATAATTAGAATAAATATCTCTTCCATCCCAGACTTCAGTGAGTTACACGTGACTTCCATTACCTTAATTATTGCATACTTAGATCAGAGTAGTCTATTGAGCCCTACACCTGGCTAGTTTGCAACAACATGTGGTGTATGTGTACATGAACTAACTTTAGGACATAAGGTTCCTTGAACAAGTAAGGTCAGTACATCATTCCTTGTATGTATGTTTAGACGTTGATAGTCAAGATTATCCCTGAAAGATGGATCAAATCAACCATGTTCACTGATCTTTAGGTGAGTGTCGAGGGCTTGACAAGTTGAAATATGTGCGCGGGCTAAGGACGATTATATTCGTGCTTCCAAGTTATGTAACTTCATGACCTAGTTAATTGCTGAGACTTATTGAGTTGTATTTATATGTTTTAATTAATATACTTGCCTTGATTGTCTACATTTTATCCTGGCTTGAAGTTCTTTTTGAGTATGTTTGAACTTACCTTCTTTATGTGGTTGTTTCATAAGTATAAACTATATTTGGATTGCAAGCTGAATAAATGCGATAATGAGAGAAGCGATGGTACAACCTTATTATTTGATTGGAGTTTTTATTCACATGTTGCATTTTAGGTTTTGTTTGGCATGAATCCCTTAGTTGATTTTATGATTTTTTTAATTAAATTTTTATTTCAACTACCCTAGCCAAGGGTGGATTTGATTCTATTAATTTGTTTTTATCATTATTAGAGTTCATTGAATTTAATAAATTTGGAAAATAATACTAACTTCTTTTTTTTTTTAATTTGATTCTACTCCTACCGTTTTTTTAAATTATGAATTCTTAAATACATTTTCATACGGTAGAATTATGTATGTGTAAATTCCAGTTCAACACCAAGTAACAATGACCCTCTAAAATTATTTTTGCTAATATTTTTTAATGCAAGCAAATTTATAGTTTATAGTTTGAGTGATTTCAAATTGATTTTTGAGAACCAGAATCGATATTTTGATTTTCTAAAATAATAATTTGATTGATACAATATTTTTTTTTTTAAATCTGAATTGATTCAATAGATGGATTTAGTTCGGTTAGGTTTCTGGATTTTTCCTTTCCCCTATTTTATAGATTGTCAATGTGATAAAAAGCTCAATTCTAAAATAGTTTGGCCAAATTGATATAGCCTTCAAAAGTTGGAAATTTCAACTTTGTAAATTTAATTTGAGTAAGTTGCGTCGTCATTAGTGAGTAGATTGTTTTAAAAAGTATTAGTGAGTACCTACTATTTGCTTTTCATTTTTGTTTTTAGTCTAAATTGGTTCATTTTGTTCTAATAAGCTACTTTTCAGTTCTCACAATATAAAAAGAAAAAAAAAAGTGTATTTAATTATTTGTTTCCTATTAACGTAGAAAATTTGATTAGGTTCTATTTTTGTTAATAATCAATGTTATTTGGAATACTGTGGCAAATATTCCACATTGTTAAGGTGAGGGTTCTTCAACACATTTAAAGATAGGATGAACTACTTCTCTCACTGTCAATTAATTTTGAAATTGATGCTCACACTATCTAATTTCCAACAACAATCTTCCATTTTTTAAAAGAGAATTATTTCGTATTTTGACTTTCTTTCTCTTCCAAAGTAGGTCATGTTGGACGAGGTGTTTTGGGATGGTCTTAATCTTTCTATTATCATCCCAACAAAGATGGAGGGTTCTTTTTTATATATAGGCTATCTCAAACTTTAGGAAGCTTTATGTCAATCCTCTCAAAAGGCTGCAAATGTTGATGTCTCATGGTCTCTCTAGTTATGGATGACAAGAGTAGGTTGGGATCGTTTGTGAATGGTCAGGTATCCCTTTGCTTGCAGTTGCTCATTCATGGTTTAAAAAGGTGTTTGGATGAAATATTGCAGAGGATTTAGTAGAAATGTTATAATGATAGTTTGTTTGGATGTGTTTGTTAATAAAAAAATTAGGATAATAACTTGTTCCTAGAGAAGTTGGAGAAGAGTGTTTTTTTTTTTTTGTTAATCATGAATGATGATATTTATGAGTTTTCTTATAAAATAATATATTTTTATTAAGTCTTTCTATGCTAATATTACTTCATTTATTCTTAATTTTTTTTTTGTTTTCATTTCAATATTTTATTTTTCATCATAATATTTTTTTTGGGAAATCCATGTGTGGGGCAACTTTTGGAATGCCAATTATAACTATATTAGAAGTTTTTTAAAAATTTTCATTTACTTTTTTGATTTTTCCTTTCTACCCCTACTCCTGTTTCTTCGTCTAATTGCGACATCTCCTTGCTCATCTCCTGCCCATGTTTCTTCATTTTGTCGATTAATCATCTTCAACTTTGTGTTTTTCATCTCGATTTCGATTCTCCATTCCTGCTTGCAATTTGATTGTTCTCAATTGTTATTCTTCTTGATTGGACAAAATACGATAACATTCTCAATTTTTTTTGGAGAAAAAACTTTGAAACTCATTTCTTTATTTCTAGATCTACGAAGTTAGAGATATCCGTTTGAAAAATGGAGGCCTGATCTGTGCTCAAGAGCTTTCCAACATGGTAGGACAATTGTCGTTTTCTGTCGTCGGCCGTCACACGCCGCCGCCAGCACCACTGATAGACTTTAATCATTTTCACTAATGAACTTCAATCAGTAAACTGATAGGCTTTAATCATTGCAAAATAATGGAACGAAAATTTGAGAGAACTTGGAATTGTGTGTCTAATATGATAGTCTAAATTTAAAGTGAGTGATAGATTACAGTTAAAGTGAGTAATAGATTATAGTTAGTGTGAGTGATAGACTACACTTAAAGTGAGGGATAGATTACATGAAAATTGATAGAAAACTGATGGATATAATCAGCTTCAAACACGTTTTTTTGGGCTGGCCTTGTGTGGGCTTTTTGATTTTTTTTGATTGGGCCGCTCATTTTTCTGCTCTAAATGCAAATAGCTTTAAGATCTGCTATACATTTTTGTTTTTTTATTATACACGTAAAATCTCCTATAATTAATTAATTAAACTAATAAATGAGAGTCTTAAAAATAATAGGTAGTTATGACTTACTTAACCCATTTTCTATTAACTAAAAAAACATTTGTTCTATCTAAAATAGTCAGCGTTTTTTAAATTGAGAAAATTTAAAAAAAAAAATTATAAAAATCAGACAATTATGAAATTGAAAAGACAAAAGAAATGCAAATAAATGATATAAAAAAAAGGAAAAATAAAAGAAAATACGTGGCTTTGTTGGTGCCACATGAACGGGACATTTTTGGAGTAAAACTTACGTCTAGTATGCAGTCCTCCCTCCCTTCGGTGGCCCACTCATTGCTACAGTATTTTTTCCCTCATTTCTTTTTAATTAAAACTTCCATGGTTTGTTTTTCTTTCTTCTAAAGATTATTAGTTTTCTGTTATAGGAATAAGTTTAGGATGTGTTTGTTTGTTTGTTTTGGCGGAAAAGAGTGGAGTGAGATTCAAAGATTAATAATAATACTTAATCATTCTTCAGGTGGAAAAGAAATGAGAAAATAAAAACCTCTATAAAAAAAATAAAAGGAAAAACTTGTGGTTAAAACTAGACCACTGATAGCCAAGCTTTAATTATCTTCCCTCAATGTCCATGTGGTCCACTTAATTTACCAACCTTCCCGCTCCTTTTATAACCCACTGCCGTCCTCGCCAATCCCAAAATCCAATTCGTTGCTGGGAAAGAAAATCCGGAAATGGAGAATGACGCCGCCGCCGCCGCCCCCGTCGGTGATGACGAGAGGCACAACAGAGCGAGATTAGCCATTCTTGAGCTGGCGAACATGATCAGCGTTCCGATGTCCCTCAACGCCGTCGTCCGCCTCAACGTCGCCGACGCAATCTGGCAAGGAGGTTCAAATATTCCACTCTCCACCTCTGAGATCCTCGCGCGCGTCGTTCCATCCGGCGGCGACGCCGATAATCTCGGCCGAATTCTCCGTATGCTCACTAGCTACGGCGTTTTCGAAGAGCATCTCAGCCCTAACTCGTCGGACCGCCGCTATTCCCTCACCGACGTCGGAAAAACTCTGGTCACCGATTCCGACGGCCTCTCATACGCGGCGTACGTGCTTCAGCATCATCAGGTCCGTGATTCTTTGATCGATTTTGATTCTGAATTACGAAATGAAATCATTGCGGATATTCTGAGATTTGTTTTTTGCTTTGCGGTGTGCAGGACGCGCTTATGAGAGCGTGGCCGAGAGTGCACGAAGCTGCGATTGACGCTACGACGGAGCCGTTTGTCAGTACGAACGGGGAAGCGGCGTACAGTTACTACGGGAAGAATGAGGAGATGAACTTGTTGATGCAGAAAGCCATGGCCGGCGTATCGGTGCCGTTCATGAAGGCTATATTGGACGGCTACGATGGCTTCGGAGGAGTACACAAATTAGTCGACGTCGGCGGTAGCGCCGGTGATTGCTTGAAGATGATTTTACAGAAATACCCTCACATTAAGGAAGCCATCAATTTCGATTTGCCGGAGGTCGTAGCCAGAGCTCCAATCATCCCCCGTGAGTTTCTTTTTTTTCCTTTGAGATGCTTTTACAGAAATACCCTCACTTTATTGGTTACCCCTTTATTATTGAATGGTAAGTTATAAATTTACTCCTTTCGTATGGTTTTCAAAATTTAGAGTTTAGCTCTACAATTTCAAAATTTAAATTTTAGTCTCTAATTTAGAAAAATAATAAATTTAGTTTATATAATTCAGAGAAATATAAAATTAAGTCTTATAGTTTAATAAAATTTAAAAAAATAGTATATGTTATTCTATCTGAATGTGAGGTATAAATTACCTGTTTTTT
>JBBMEG010000018.1:13565276-13579661 GCA_037832605.1 Cyclanthera cordifolia | reverse complement strand
ATATATATATATATATTTATATATTATACTTTTATATTAAGATTTTACACGTGTTAGTAAATGGGCCTTATTTTATAACTTTTTCTTTTTCCTTTGTGTTTGTCTTTTGTTTAGTTCATTTCATAAAAGAAGAATCAAAGTCCAATTTCTTTCTTTATTTGGCCTATGAAAACAAATCAAATATTTGGGTGTGAAACTAAAATCAAATGTTATGAAATAAATGTCACATTTTGTTGCCTCAATCAAAAAATGAATAGTTAGGATATGTATATAAATTATTGGATTCCAACCATTTACCTAAATAATTAAAAATAGTGTAAAATGCCATTTTTTATCCCTAATTTTGATGTTTGTTCAATTTTAGTTTATAAACTTTTAAAAGTTCAATTTTAATTTTTGAACATTGAGATTCGTGTCATTTTAGTTATTAAACTTTCAAAATTCTAATTTTAGAATATACTTTAAAGTTTTAAAATTGATCCATATAAAAAATAAAGTTGAAGTTAATATTAATCAATAATGTTAATAATTATAATACAATCAAAGATAAAATGTGACGTATTTAAAAATTTATAGAACAAAATGACAATTAAAAATAAAACAAAATGAATTATAAGAACCAATTACAATTTTTTTATGAGTTGAGATATGAACAAATCTCAAAATTTAAAGATTAAGTTTAGACGGTTGAAAATTCAAAAATTAAAACTGAACACATTTCAAAAAGGTCAAGGACTAAGATCATATCTATATATATCTTTTAAAATTTTGGATCAAAATAGAACAAATGTAAAAAATATGTCCAAAAATGATATTTTACACTTAAAAATATTTAAGGCAGGTTTGATAGCAACATTAAAAAAAAAAAAGAAAAAAAAAATTGTTCGATTGGTTTCATTTTTTTTTTTTTTAATTATTTTCGTTTGAGTACAAATTGTTGGAGGAGGACAACAAATTATCTGAAAAACACTATGAAGACTAAACCACTAATTTAATGGATGTGCATCATTAATACCAGCTGAGTTATGCTCGCTTTAGTGGCTGATTTCAATTTTACCAAACCGAGAAAATGTAATTGGCCATTAATATATATATATATATATATATGTCTCGTCGGTTATTCAGAGCCGCCAAAATAGCCAACTGTTTTTTCTTCCTTCGAAGTTTAATCTTAAACAATATTTCAAACTTTAAAGATTTACTTTTCTATATAATATGTGTTCAACTACACAATTTCTATTAAATATTTTGAATATTAAAATAAAATTGAGATTCAATTCAATTTAATTCAACGATAAATTAAAAAGGGAAGTCTCAGATTTTTTATGAAAAGTAAATAAGAATTACTTTCTCTTTGTTTTTGTTGCCGATTGATAATTTTGTGAAACCTACTATCCAATATTAATAAATCACGCAAATTTAAACACATTAATAATTATAATAATGAAAATGAAGCTACAAAATACTCAAACCTAACCAGTACGATACCTTGACCTAACTATAACATATTGATCAAGCAACTTATATTAAAATAATTTACAATTAAATGTCTAAATATATCCAACTAAAAGAATATCTAACACAATTATTGTTTAGTTGTTAAAACTTATTTAAAAACATTATGCAGCCTTAACCTATCCCACTAATTAAGCTGTTAAATTTAGATCAAATTGAGCATATATAAATTATCACTAGTTAAAATACCATTAATTTTTCTTTAAGTCAAAAGTCAAAATCTCTCGTTAACACATTTGTTGTTGAATTCTCCACAACAATTCATTTTAAAGATAAATGGTAATTGATAATGGAAGTTCAAACTCGAGTAATATCATTTCACTGGTTAGGGTTCTAATTTTCAATCTTCTTAAAATGTTAGATGTATTAAAAGAAAATATATATGCTGTTTTTATACACACACTAGGAGAATTTTAAAGAAAGATAGCGGGGCACGTGCCCGACATCTATACCGGTGATATCTTAAGTTTAGATGGCGGACACTTTAGTTGGCAATCTGTGCCCGCAATCTATTTTGCCACCCATCAACCATCTATTATTCAAATATAAAATTTTTAAAAAAATGATTTTGCCTCGTTGTACCCCAATCATGAAATCTTTTCAACCTTGAAAATTTTAATTGTAATTTTAAACATGTATCGCCCTCTTTTCAAATCCTTAAAATCGTCTAATTAAAGTAGTATAGTCTGAAAATTAAATATGACATAAACTATATAAATAATAGACAATTAACTAAAATAATACAAGAATAACTACTACTTTATGATTAGTAAATGATCAACCGCCCACTTCGATCTTGCCAAGAGAATGTCTTTTTTCGTGTAATTATTTAGGAGGTTGAACTACAAATATTGGGATAGAACATAAAGTTAAAATAAAATAGAGTTATCAATTTATACATTACGTACATTGAAATTATATTATATAGAAAACATACCAGTTTCTTGAGGTGTGTACGTATTGATCTGGGTGATAATCTCTCGTATGTACAATTGAATAAAGATTTCACACTCTACCGACTCTAATTGTTGAAGGTAGTACAACATTTCCTTATCAGTATAGTGCGAGTGAGCGAGTGTTTTATTTTCCATCTTCGATATGCATAAACAAAGTGTACGAGTTTCCATATTAGGATAATGAAACAAATGTATACATAACTTAGTCAAGAAACTTCAAAAACGAAACTCGAACTCAAAGCTCGATAGCGAAATGACCAAAGCTCGCGCGCAAGTTTTACAAGGGAAGGAGAAAGTGGAAGAGAATAAATGAGGCTCTTGCATTTGGTAGAGGAAACCAAAGCAAAATGTGAGCGAAAAATGAAAAGAAAAATAGCGGGCACTTTAGATGTCGGGCGCAGAAAATTCAAAAAAGAAAAAATGGCGGACACTTTAAATGTCGGGTGGCGTCCTATATCTTAAGTTCCAAAAGTTATATAAGATGGTGGGCAACTTTAGATGTCGGTTGTCGCTTGACATCTTAAGTGCACGACATCTAAACCTCCGTGTTAAAAAAAAAAAATTAAAATTATAGTCCAACATGTATACTCAATATTGTTGTAATGACAAAAAGAAAAGAAAAAAAAAAATCATTTGTTGATCTCATTCCACAATTTTAAAAATATTTTATTTGTTTAAAAAAATATATTTGAAGAAGTTGTTTTAGGTTTTAGAGCCTGATTAAAATTTAAATCAAACCTTTTAATAGGTTGACAAACTCTTTTGTAGAAAATTTGAACACAAATTAAAAATCAAATAGTTATTAAATAGAGTTTAGATACCCACTTTACTTGTTGGATCTTGTTCACCTAGTTTTATGTGTCCATAACTTAGAAAATTTTAAATTGGATCCAAAAAATTCAAAAACTAATTAATCGATCAAAATCAAAAAAAATGGTGAGATCTCACTATTAGCTCCACATTAAAAAGAATTAGAAAATATATTAACATTTATAAGATAGATGAGTTATTCCTTTGTTATCAATTGGTTTTGATATGAGATATTCACATCATTTAATATGGTATTATAGTCAATTAAACATAAACCGGTATTCGATTCAATAAAAAAGAAGTTAGAACCCGATTCATAGTGAAGCATCTTGAGAATTCCTCTGTTATTTCATATTAGAAAAGCTACGAAACATCCTAACATTTATAAGATAGGTGGACTACTTGCTCTTTTTATCAATTGATTTTGAGATAAATATCGATATAAACTAATATTTAATGTTGAAATAGAAATACCAAAAAATAAAAATAAAAATAAAATAGTCTGTGATTGAACTAAGTAGGGGAAGAAAAATGAAATGTGGAATGCAAGGCAATTAATGAAGTAAAGGGGGCAGCTAAACTTATGGTACTTGGCCTAGAAGAAAAGAAGTGTTATATGCATTGCATGTATTGCGCCGACGGAAAAGGATATGGCAAAACTCTACCCCCAAAGAAAGCCGTTTTTATCATTTTCTTAAAAATAAAAAATAAAAAAAAAAAGACAAAAAAAAAAATATTTAATTATTATTTTTGTAGGAAAAAGATTGTTATATGCATGATTTTTTTGAAAGAGATATTTTTTCTCAAAATAAAAAGAAAAGGGGAAAGCAGGGGAATTTTGATTAGTGGATGATGTATCATATGAACTTTAGATGATGTCCAATCTCGTGTAAAGTTTGAATTTCTCTGTATACATACATATACATATATACATATATATAAGTCGTTTTTTTTTTCTTTTAAGATATTGATTTTCAAGATTAGACGTGTGAGCGTCATATTGAATTAGATTAAATATAATAATAATTTCAAAATTATTATAGCAATTTTTTACATTCATCTATTTAATTATAATATTTTTTTTTTAAAAAAAATCTATAAATAGCAGATTTTCATTCTCTTTTAAAAATTTCTTATTTTACCTCTCTTTTTAACAAGTTGAATGAAGACGATTAGTGAGCTGATTGAATTCGATTTGATTGAGTGTTGAAATGTTAATAGCTGAACTGATTGAATCTATCTGTTGAACTAATTGAGGCGATAATACTTTGATTATTTTACATAAATGATGCTTTTTCTCCTGTATAGGAAATTTTTTCAAACATTTTCTATACATCAATTTTCTTTTTAGTTTTAGTTTTAGTTTTCTTTTTTTGTATAAAAAGTTCTCGATTTCATAATCAATTTGATATTTTGAAAATATGTCTTATAATCTAAATTTAACCGTAGTTCCATAATCAATTTTGTAATCTCAAATATGTTTTGCATATTGACTTGGCAATAGTTTCGGTTTAATTTTGTTTTAATTATTTAATTTGGAGTGAATAATAATGCCCTTTGTGTATTAAAATAAACCTTTTTATTTTCAATTGGGTAAATAAATTTTTCTGGTTGATTTATGTGGTCGATATTTTGTTTTCATTAAAAAAAAAAATCATCAACTCGTTTTCATAATTCAAAAACATGTTTTGTTATTTAAAATGAATGTTGTTTCATAATTAATAATGTATTGTTTTAAAGAATTTATTTATTTTTCATATATTTAATATACATAATTTGCAAGAGATAGATTGGATTTTGGAGTTCACCGGAGGAGAAGAGAGAAAATGAAAAAAAGAAAATTAAGCAAGTTGGAGATATGAATTATTTGTTTAATAATTAATGTTTTAGAGGAGAGATATTGTAAATTTTTTAATTATAATTTATGTTTCGGGAGAGAAAATATTTATTTTAGATTAAATTTAATATAAAATTTGATTTGAATTTTGATGAGATATCGTATAAAAGTTTAAGAGAGCTTAAGAATAAGTTAGAGAAAGATTACGATGCAGTAAAACTAAGCATAAACTTCATCAACTCTATTTTCTTTCCTCTTCCTTCCTCTAAATTCATTCACCTTTTAAAATATTTGCCGAAAGAAAAAAGTTTTTAAAAAAAATTAAAATGACACATATTTTTGTATCATACCTAAATTTCTAAAATCAAAACAAATGATTGAAAATATGCCGTGAAAATTAATAAAAACTACTGATGATTACTAGATCACCCATTAACATTACATCAATTACTAATTCTTTAATATATCTAATTCATCACTAATTTTATTAATCAATGATTTTACTGGATAGGTTTGATTGGTGGAAAGAATTGAAAAAAAAAAAAAAATCTTTCGATTATTTGCCCAATTAATTTTTATCACTAATTTATTATTATTTGTCTTCATTTAATTAACCTACGTTTATTTTATTTTTATTTATTTTTTCATTTATCTACGTACAGCACAACATTAGAAGAACTCGGAATAATTATCAAACTCCATCACTTACAAAAATCTGATTTTGATTCTTGGCTAAGGAAAGCCAATAGGCGCACGGTCACCAATTTGAGGTTCGATTGTTCGCCGGACCTTGATCTCACCGGTCGGAGGATTCTAAATCCTAGGGTTTTACTATTTTTCTTATTATTTACCTCATCTCATCCGATTATCCCCTCCAGACCGATGTTCAAGTTTTGGTACGATCCCTTTCTATTTTTCATGCTTGATTTCATGTATTTGGATTGGGATTTTTTTCCATAATTTGTTGATTATTCGATATTTGGGTGTTCCGGCCAGTCTGTTTATTTTTATTTTTTTGATTAACCTGCTTTTTCAACTTGTTTTTTATTTGTTTTCGGTTTGTTGGTTAATTAGACAATTGTTTATGGTTCTTTTGGCTGTGAATTGAGGATTTGTTCATAGCTGCATCGCTTCCGGCTGTTTGAGCTTTCTTTGTTTTAGCATCTGCATGCTTTGTATGCTTTTATGCTCTTTCCTTCTTTTTTTTTTTTTCTTTTCTCGAAATTTATTGTTAGATTGGGAATCGGGTGCAGGTTTTTATATGGTCTAATAACCTCAAATCCCTTCCGGTTTGTTTTATTAAATGTCTTCATAATGTATTTGAAAAGTGATGAACTAAATGCACGCATAAGAAGGATTAGTGCTTCTTTCCCCTGCGATCTTTCTGAAGGAAAAATTTGGAAAATTGGTACTTTCTGCAACCACATATGACTGAAGAGTATTTGCTTTTTCATAATGCGGAGAATTTGCTCATTGGAAAAGTGGAGAGTCTTCCAAGCATTTATAAGACAAGGTGAGCTACTCCGTTCATAGCCAATTAATTTTGGAATTGATGCCCACACTTTCTAATATGGTATCAGTATCAGAGCCTATTAAGCCCAAACATGCATTTCGTCTAATAAAATGAAATTGAAATCCGATTCAAGATTGATGAATCCAAAAGAGGCATCATCTTAAGGGGACGTGTTGAGGATCTCATTGTCCTAAATTGGAAAAGTGGAGAGTGCTCCAAGCATTTATAAGACAAGGTGGACTACTCTTCTCATAGCCATTTGATTTTGAGATCGATGCTCACACTTTCTAATACCAACACATTTATCTTTGTATTTTTCGTACTTCCCTGTTATAGTTATTCTGTTTGTATGAAATGTTATTTTATCTCAATTGCTACGGTTTTTGTTGAATGGCGATTTGATTGGATTTGGTTAAACCATTGGTTTTCTTGTATGATTTGCGTAGTCATCGGACGCTTGAGTGTTATCGTGTTTGATTTTAGGGGATCTCAGGAGGAACAGGTACGTCCTCCTCAAGATGTTACTACACAGTCATGGTATCCACCATCTGTTAGCTCCTCGCGTCCTGCAACCCCAGGTGGCAGTTCCTCCCATCATTACAATCCACACAGGTTTTCTGATCGGCCACAATCTCCATCACATGTTTCACCTGCTGAAGCTGCCGGCATTATTTTTTCTTTGAAGGACAAAAGGTATAACTTAATGTTCATGACTACCATGGAGGTTGCTTGTGCGCATTGATTTTTTTGATTCTCATCGACACCATTTATATTTTAAAGTTGGTCGTTTTTTAATTTTTTTGTTTCTGTTCTGTTGACCTTTTATTTGGCTGTTTGCACATATGTAGGTTTTTCTCCCTCCCATTTTGCAATTTTTTATCATCTACTTTGTTTGTTTTTTTTTTTTGCCGAGGAAATAAGGTTTAAGATATCTATTTGGTTTCAATCTTTTTTTTCTTGATTTCTTTCCCATGCAACTCCAAACTGTTGCATTGTGTCTTCTCATTTTCTTTTCTGAACCTGTATGTTAAGACCCCCTGGCGCTTAACAGACACAAGAACACCAGAGAACTAACACAATATTCAATGACACAAGAACACTATATCAATCTATAATAGAAGTTACATAGCCATACCCTTAGGGCAGGTTTGGCTACGTCGGGAAGGCAATGGAAGAGAAGGGAATAAGATTAAATTAGTGATTGATAGGATGGGAACCCAACGGACCAAACGAAGGGAAGGTCCCTTTCCTTTGCATCCCATCCCAACACCCTAGACATACCCTTAGACTTTCGAGAGGGCTATCTCTCTCCCACCTATGTCTTCTTCAAGACAATGCCAAATATTCTCTCCTCCTTTTTCCGAAGACCCTAACTCTTATATTTATTCTAAGACCCTTAAGTACTAATTACTATTAAACTCTGACGTATAATATACTGATATTCCCATCCTATCCTTAATACTCTATCACTATGATTTTGCATGTTCATGGGTATTGTTTTACATTTTTAAAAAAATTGAATATTAATTTCATATCTATTGATTTCAAATGCTCATTATTAATTACTTGAACCAGATTGCAACCTTCATGGTTTCATTATTTGAAGATATTGACTACTCTTTTCTTATTTTTCCTTTCTTAAATCTTGTCAGTGTCGATGAGTTACGGAAGCTTTTGTCAGATAAGGATGCATATAACCAATTCGTCCTTTCACTTGACCAGGTCAAAATTCAGAACAATGTAAGTTAAATTTCCCCCTTAGTTCTTAAACTCCCTCAACTGTGAAGCTGAAATATAAGAAATTTAAGTTTGGTTGTTTCTGTTAGAGGAGAATGACAATGCTCATCTGATGGTTGGTTCTCCAATGTCTTGAGCGGATTCATTTATTCATTCACATAGCTTTCCTATTTCTGATTCAATAGCAAAATGCAGAGCATTTTTCTTGATCCCTAGTATAATAGTAACTTTTTAGCATAGCATATTCATCCCGTATACTTTCATATTTCAATGGTGTGTTAATTACTTGTTCAAATAGATCAAAAATTTCAGTTTATAGAGTAATACTATATGTTATACGACAGAGTGAGTTATTGCCATAGACTGGGTCTGCCTGCTCTGGTGCCTACTTTTATGATGGTCTTGTTGGAAATCTTTATTGTAACCGTCAAGCAAGCCAATCAAACCTGAATGTAGGTTCTACGGCAAACTGCTCCATTTGAAATGTGTAGAACCTGACTATCCGTTCTTAATTGAAATTAAGTCTGAGGAACTTATTTCCTTTATTATATCTCTCATGGCTTTTAATTCGATAAGCCTGAACTTCTTTTCATTAAAGGGGGGAACTGGCAACATCTCAACAAATAGCTTCATATAAAGAAGAAATATTTTGTTTGTATGCATAAATTAAATTTCTTTGGTTTAAGGTTTTGGCCTGGATCAATTCTTCTAAGGATTTTTCACCTGCGTCTCTACCATGCCCTAAAGCAGTCTATATTCCATTTTCTTCTTGCATCCAGTTCGAGTTCGGAAGCTTTAACAAGAACTTTATTGTTTCCATGGCCTCTTCCCCCCTCATATAACTTTTTTATTATATCAATGAAATGGTTTTATAAAAAAAACAAGAACTTTATTCTGTGGAGACAGGTCGAGATCAATATCCCAATCCCACTGAGTGAAAGAGTTTGAACTCACTGTGCAGTTATGCTTGAACCCCTAACCATCTAGACCTGGGCTATGATGGGAAGCTGCTTGCTATCCATCCACTCATTCTAAGGGCCAAAATCAAGTCCTTTGTGCACATGGCTAACAGTTAACACATTTTACGAATAGTTATATACATTGATAATCATAGGGTGATTTAGCAGAGGAACTTCACAACTATATAAATTGAAACTATGCATCAAATCTGTCATTTTAATAAATAATAACTCTTTGCTTCATGGTGTCTTACGTTTATCGTGTGGTTTTTTACTTGTTCCATATTATTGTAGCTTCTATTCTGAATATTATGGCTTTTCTAATATTTTTCTTCGTAAATTTTTAACTGTTCCTGATTGGGTCTTTTCTGTTTTCTTTTTTGTTTCTTTAATAATTGTCATTAGCTAAGAGATGAGCTGCGCAAGGAAACTCTTCAGCTTGCTAGTAAGTAACATAAATTTTTGTAAGACTCTTTAGCTTGATTTACCATCTACAACCATTGTCAATCATGATTTTAACTTGAAAAGGTGAGAACTTGGAAAAGGAGCCACGCCTCATGGAACTCAGAAATCAGGTATGGATTCATCAGAAAATAGTTAGTTCTCTGGGTTGCTGAATTCACTCTCCCTCCATGCTGAGCTCATCCCATTCCCATCTGTTCATTCTCTCACAGTGCAGAATAATCAGAACAACTGAACTGGCTGCTGCTGAGGAGAAGCTGAATGAGCTTGACCGAAAGAAAGAGGACATATTGAACCTCTGTTCTCGGGCTTCGCTTCTTCAAAGGCTTCAAGGTATATTGTAGTAATTTATTAGATTTTGTCATCATTGAGAATCGATGTTTTCAAAGCGCAAGTCGCGACGCAGGGAAATACTCTCCTTGATCATCTCAAAGCGAGAGGCAATAAAAAGGCAAGGCCTGAGTGAACAGAGACACAACAAATGAATGCATAACTAAATAGTATATTGAGCAAAAATTGATATATAGAACATATTTTTATTCCCCATAAAATTTCAAATTCATTCAAAATAATTATAAAATGTAAAAGATATATATTTGAAATAGCAATTAAACAAATTCAAGACCCTTAATAGAGATTTCACAGAATTGTTGGACTTCTTCATGAGCTAATTTTAGATTATTTTTGTGAGTATTAAGTTAGCATGTTGTTAAATAATAGAACTTTATCAAGGCGCACGCCTTGATTTCAGACGAAGGCGATACAAGGTGCAAAAGCCGAGGAAAGGTAAGAGCCTGATTGAAGGCGCTTGCCTTGCCTTTTTGGCGCAATACTGGCTATGTGCAAGGCGATGGCCATAGGCAAGGAAAGATGATGATCTTGAAAACACTGTTGAGAATGACAACCAAGCTTGAACATTTCTTTTATAATATTAACCACTTCTTCAATGGCTTCAAGGTATATTGTATTATAAACCACTCTATTGAAAAGGAGCACACAAAAGTGGCAAGGAAAATTGGGTATGTCTTTCCAAGGAGGCGATCCTCCACTCAAGAGTACTTTTTTCTTTTTCATAAAACCGTTAACACTTGAAAGAACTCGGGGTTGGTTTGTTTATTGAAAATCCTATATCTCAAGGTGCCAAACTATCCACCCCTATGCTTATACAAGAAGAGGCAGTCTACCCTTACGACGGACACTTTACCTTAGGCTTATAACAGGCAGTCTGCCCTTACGACCAACACTTTACCTTAGGCTTTTGTTCTTGGTCGGAACCTTATTTCCTGGGGTAGAATTAGCTTTTTTACTCACCTCTTCAACATCTAAATCCCTTCCTCCTATTAGCTGAAATCAATCATCATACCATCTTAGCCTCATGATCAAGATAGCTTGAGGAGCTAGAAGGTCATGAATTCAATATATATGGAGATGTAACCGGTTCCTATCTACTTAAGAATTAACTTCCTATAAGTTCAAAATGTAGTAGAGTCTGACAGGTTGCGATAATAGTCTAAATGATAGATGTTAGCTGATCTGAACACGGATATTATAAAAAGAAATGTCAAGTCAAGCCTTTTGAAGCAGCACTTCAGTAATTTACTAATAACTTGGGTTATTTTCAAAAAGTAAAGTCATTATTGGAAAGTTATTAAAAAGACCAACAGGAAGCTCCTTGTAGAATTAGAAAAGATTGGACTTTTAAGCTCTCACGTTCTGCAATTTTCACACACCACATAATTCCTCATTACAAATCTGGTCTTTGATTGCCTCAGTTTATTCAAACTCCAAACTTGCGTTTGCAGAGAAAATGAAGGAGACAGAAGAAGAATCTGAGAATCTGCACAGGCAGCTCCTTGACAGAGAGATAGATTTGAGCTCTTTTACTCAGAAATACAAGAAGCTGCGTATGAATTACCACCGACGAGCTCTGATTCAACTTGCTGCCAAAACCACCTGATCGAACTGTAGAATTCTTTGATAGTTGCAGCAATCATGTAAATTCTTACTGACAAAATTTACTCCTTTACTTCATATGCAACTGCTAAAAGTTCTTTTCAGGAGTAGATGTTGAAATCATTTGAATCCCAGATGGGTTTTCTTTTTTGAGTTCAATGGCAATTGGGATAGTTGGATTCTAATCCAAGACTTGTTGATCATAAGCACACGCTTATGTCAGCGTCGGTTGAGCTATTGCTCTTGGACCATACAATTTCTTTTCTACCAGTTGTGTCACTAGTGAATTTCACTTCCTTTTACTGATGATAATAATTTGATTCTTTGTTTTCATTTCAATTATCTTTTTTCTTCTTCGTTTTTGTAAAATGATATCTGCCCCCTTTTGCTTCCCATCATGTTTTCTATTCATACTTGTTGCCGTCTTCTGTACTCTTATGTAGTTGCATTTTATCAGTAAAATTATATTCTAGTTCGGTTCCTAAATGATATGTTATTGTTAATAAATTTTTTTTTTTTTAGTTCCTTTCATGTTTTATGGGTATCTGTAATAGTTTTTGATTAATCCTCAAACTGATGTTAAACTCACTAATTTATGAATAATTTTCACATCCATAATGTAATATGATATTTCAATTGTTGAACCTAAAAAACTACAATTAGATTGATAGATGGTGATTTTATATAATGTGAATTCTGACGATAAACATTCTTAACTTCAAGTTCTTTTGGCTCTACTCCATTATGATGTCATATATCAGTAGTCTTCTTTGTCTTTTTTAATGTAACAATATATATCTTTTACGGTACAAGTTGAGGGAGAGAGACTACAAATTCTACATAGATGGTATAATCGAGACTCAAATTACTGATCGAGTTGATGTTAATGCATCACTAGTGCCAATTGAACTATATTTGCTTTGACTTTAATTTAACAATATTTGAAGTTGGGGATAAATATGTTACGAGTGATCATAAATTGATATTGTTTAAATTAACTCTCTGAAACTCGGCCAATATAGATTATTAATTAAAATTAAATAAATATTTTTAGAATTAGATTTTTATTTTAATATTCATCGATGTTTGGTTGAGTTTTGAGCATTTAATTATATAAGATGGAAACTTATTAGACTAATCAAATTTTAAAAAAATAATTATAAATAAGGTCATTTTAAAAAATGTTAACAAAATTTAGTTGATGATATTAATGATTATTTATAATACAATATGTAATATAATAATCAATGCAAATAATTTAAAATTTACCTAAAAACAAAATCTCAAAATCAAAATTTGGATATTGACTGTCCAAAGAAATTTTGAATATTGTAAAAATATTTGTTAAATTTTAGTTTGGAAGTTGAATGGGAAGTTAAAGAAAATAAGAAAAAAATTTCAAAAAAATCAAAATCAATTCATGAAAGAAAAGCTTTTAATCTAATTTGATAAATATTTTGTTTTTGATTTCATAGCTTTTATCTCCTTGTCTAAAAGCATTTGAGCCAAATTTAAAAATGAAAGATAAATGTTTTAAAATATGGCTAGATTTTTTAAAATGCATATACAAAGATGTGAGAGTTGCATGCTTACTTTCAAAAACCAAAAAATAAATTATTATCAAAATTGAGACTTAAATTTTAAGTTTAAGTTTAATTATCCATTCAATCTCATTTCACGGTGATTATGAAATACAGATCGAGCGGACGGTAATACACCTTTAATGTCAATTGATTTATGCTCGTTTTGGGCTATTGCTAGCTGTTGCCTATCAATTCAACATCGTCTATTAAGTAACGGCTTCAATTTTATATTTAATACACCATGACCGACCAGGTGGTTTATGAAGATGTTAGTTCTCCACATGGATGTGTAGTTTTGGCTTTGCCAGATTCGTTTCTACGTTCTCTTTCCTTCCTTGCTTTTAATTATTTTTATGAAGCCATTTTAATTTAAAATTTAAACCATATTTCTATCTAAAACTTATCTTCAACAAAAGTGCCAATTTATTATTCTACTTTCAATTAAAGTTGGATTCAAAGTTTAATTTCTCAGCGCCAGCATACAGTCTTTTTTTTAATGAATTAAATGTTTACATGTATACAAACTTACCCATATTTTCTATGAATCAAGTTATATATATATATATATAATCCCAAATTAGGTGGGAAAAGAGGTGAGTTGAGATGAAAAAATTCCGCGAGCTAAATGAGGATGGAGTATTCCCCATCCCAATTCTCTATCCTGTTTATATATTATAATATAATATTTTTATTTTTATTAATGTATTTATATACATAAAGTTCTAAAAATGTTTATTTGGATAATTTTTCTTAACGTAATTTAAATATCTAATTGAAACTAACAAACATTACCTAATGTAATCAAATAAAAAAAAAAAAACATTTACCTTAACTATTGAAAAAAATATTTAAAATGTAGTGAATTGAATAAAAGTCGAGAAAGTTTCTCAAAATTTGGGAAGAAGTAAAAGAAAAAAAAAAATAAATGGAGAATAATTTTATTCGGAAAAATCCATTCTCGTGTATTCCCGCGGTGAATACCCTACCACGTTTACGGTAAAATTTAACAGTAAATTTCATGAAGATGGAGAATAAAATGAGTAGCAGTAAGAAAGTAAAA
>JBBMEG010000018.1:13528563-13565176 GCA_037832605.1 Cyclanthera cordifolia | reverse complement strand
TATTTTACTTTCAAAAAAAAAAAAATCCCACATTCATAATTTGGTATTTATAATGGATCATAATGTTATTAATGGGTAAATCTAGATAAGAAATAATTTCGAATTAATGATTAAAATTATTCTTCAGGGTCAATCATCTACTCAACAACAGTTAATTATAAAAAATGTTTGAGTATGATTGGCGGAGGGGAACACAAACCTTAGATAAATGATACAAATGCTCTCGAATAAATAAGAGTCAAATACCAATTTTCAGGATTAAACTCGTGACGTGACGTGAAACTGGATTACCACCAAACAATAAAACCACACGTCTCCCATTAATTTGCTTAATTTTCTAAATCTAATCTTTTAATTTACATATCAATTCTTGAAAATTATTCAAATTGTTTTTTTCTTTTTTTTTTTAAGATCAATGTATTCTTCGACCAAAAATCATATGCGAGTATAAATGTTACTCAATCACAGCAAACGATGAGGGGAGAATCCCTACTTCAGAAAAAGGTCAAAATCCTAACCAATAGAATAAAAAAATACACATACAAAGAAAAGAGAACTTTGATATCTCTACCTAACCATAAAGCATCCACAACATAATTAAAAAAAAAAAAAAAAGAAAAAGAAAGAAGAAGAAGAGATGGTATAACAGCTATGTAGAGTGGGGTGATGATTGAAAGAATACACAAAAGTTAGAGAGTAATTACAAAAGGTTAAAACAAGCAACATGGATTAGCTAGCTTGTCTTCAATCAATCATTTAATATATTACAACTTTATAATTGAAATCACATTTATTAAATGTTCATAAGATCTTATGAAGATATGTCCTCACAAATTAATTAAAGCCCTTTCAATCTTGTTTTACCTGATTTTTTAAATGCCCTTTAAGTGTTTGTCAAAATGCCACAATGCCCATTTGCCCTTCCCCGCCGCCCCCACACGCCCCTCCCCCAATGCGCTGCCCCTTCTTGCACACACTGCTAGAATCTCTCTCTTTATTTTTTTTTTAATTTTTATTTTTTGCCTTCGGAACTTTGATAAAAGCAATTTGTTTTATTTTGTATTTATTTGTTCTTATTCTATGCTATAATTATGGTTATTGGGTTGTTGCAGCTTTGAAAATAGTAATGGGGGTGATTGGATGGGAGGGGAAGAAGAAGAGAGTAAGAAGAGAAGTTTTACTTCTTATTTGTTTTTCTGTCACAACTTATTTTCAATTTTTTCTGAATCTTTCCTTGCTCATATACCCAAAATCCAAGAATTTGGGAGTGTACTATTTAGTCGATGTTGTTTTTTTTTTTAATAAATTAGAACAATTGGGATAGGAGGATTCGGAACTGTGACTTCATGATCTTTGGCTATTACTGCTTAGGCAATAAAGATATTGGCTTTTTTGTAGTACAAATTAGGGAAGGAGACCACAAGATCCACATAGAAGGTACTAATGCTCTAAAATAAATTGAGAATCAAATATCGATTTCTAAAATCGAACTTAATTGAACTAGTACTCTGACAACAAGGATATTGATTTTAAAGATTATTTTTTAACGATTTAGTATTAATTATTATTTTTTTTTTGAGATATTTGAAAATTAAGTTTTTTTTTTCTTTTTTGTAATAGGCTCCATCTCTTCTTTGGGGTAACATTTGAATCTACATTTAAATTCCAAAAACGAAATAAGCTTTTCAAAAATTAATGGGTTTTTTCTTTTGTAATAAAAACGAGATATAAATAAAAAGAAGACGACAAAATAAACTATAGATTGAAAGAGTAATTGATAGCTTTTATTTTCAAAACCAGAAAAAAAAAAAACTAAAAACTAAAAAAAAAAAGAAGATATTTTAATGATCGGAAAAATGGAAGGTGTTTAAATTTATATATAGTTGACCCAACTATGTAGGCACACACTCGTTTCAAAATTTGGGATTAAATGATAACTATGAATTTCATAATTAAACTATTTGCAAGTTTCAAATCTTAGATCTCTAAAAATGTATTTTGAAGACCAAAATAAAAAAAGTCAACCCTCTATAAATATTGATATGAAATAGTTAACAAATTGAACCTAATTTTTTTTCTTTAAAAAAAAAAATATATAATTTCTTCTTTTAATCAAATTTACGGGTGGATTGTATGTTGTTTGCTAATTGTACTTTTAAAGAGTAAAAGAAAGAACAACACATATTGCTTCTCTACCGAAAAGATTGGTGACAGTGTAGTTTAATTATTTGGTGTTAATTAAGTTTTTACGGATTCGATCGGATCTACTTTAGGTTTGAAGAATTAATCCTCAAGTTCGAGAGGGTAATTTTCTAATTGAAAGCTAAAATCCCAGTTTGGAAATATTTAGTTCCTATTATTTATGGATATTTTTTAAATCAATAAATATTTTCTCTTTCCATCTTTCAACTCAATTCATTTTTTTCTCTCTCTCTTGCCAACTTTTCTCCCTCTTTTTTTTTTTTTTTGAGAATTTGTGATGATGTGTAATTTTCTTAAAATAATTATAAATATAGTCAAAATTTATAATATTTGTATAAATAATTATTTAATATATATTATAAATATTGTATTTAAAAAAAATATGTGATAATACTTACAATTATAATAATAATTATTTGGTATTTTGTTTGAAAGTGGTTATATTTTTTATTATTTTTTAGATTTGACTATTTATATATATATATATATTTTTTTTTTTTTTTTTGTCTAGGCAACCCTTCTTCCCATTTTTCACCATTTGTTTTTTTTTTTTTTTCTAAGTAAATATTTATCTAGGAAAAGAAAATCGAAGAAAGAAAATTGAAAATACAAGTACATCAACCATCAATCATTAACCAATAATGAATATTTAAACCTACAACAACAAAAAAAAGGTCAATAATGAAGATTTGGAAGCAATAATGTTTTTTTTTACTTAATGGAAAACTAAACTTCTCTAAAGTTTGAGAAATTAAAAATCAATATTTTAAATTTTCTAATTTAAAATAGTCAAAGTCAAAAACATAAAATTAATCGTTTGAAATTTCAAAAATTAAAATGAAAGTACTTCTTTAAGTAGCTTATCGTTTATTTACACTAACGATTTAGTGAAGTTGGATCTTATATGTTAAGAACAATAAAAGGTTGTGCCAAAATCAGCAATATTTTAATGATATTAATATATGATCCAACAACCAAAAGTTATATATATATATATATATATATATATATATATTATTGTTATTATTATTTTTTTTTTGATTATAATATTGAGAGTGATTATAACTAAATTACAGATGGAATGAGTGCAAGTATATTACTAATGTCAGCTGAGTTATACCTACTTTGGCCAAAAATTTCAAATTGAAAACCAATCTCAAATGTAGTTTGAAAAAAATAAAATAAAAAAAAAGAAGTTAGCAAAAATGGATGCCTTTATTTTTTTTGTTGTACTACAAACGCCCTTCTAAATTAAGAATAAAAAACAGTGTACTCTTTCACTCTCAAATTGTTCTTTTCATTTTCTACTTTTTCCAATAAGAAAAGTAAAGTGTGTGTGTGTGTGTGTATATATATATATATATATATATATATATATATATATTTTTTTTTTTTCATCTTTTGTCTTTTCTAAAGTAAATTTGAGCCACTCACTAGATTAAAAGTAGGACAAAAGGCTAAAGATTAATGTGAACTTATAAAAGATTAACTTGTTAAAAACTAAAATTTTGCTTTAGATTAACTTTAATTGCAATTTTTATCTACTTTTAATTTATGAACTTCTAAATATACAATTTTAATTTTTGATTTCTCACAAATATTCAATTAGTTTTTGCTATGACATTTAAAAAAAAAAAAAAAGAAATTTACAATGATAATAATATTAAAATCTCTTATCACCCCCTTCTATCCTAAATTTTCATCCATTTTATTAACTTTGTAAAACTAAATTTATTGAAGATCAATTTGTTTTTTTTATCAATTATATGTAACTGTTATTATGTGTGTATTGAAGATTGATTGAGAGAATTATAGAACACTCTTTGTCAGGGATTGATCTATAATTATCTAGAACATGGACATTGTCCAAAGTGGAGTTGTGGTAAATTGTGACCACGTGATTATCTTGATTACAAACGCAAGATTTGGTCAATTTATGACATTTAACTTTTGTTTTTTTCAATAATGTCACTTAAAAAAACATTTGCAATCTAACTCAAAAAAAAAAAAATATATATATATATATATATTTTTTTTTTTTTTTGAAGCACATGGGCTATTTTGAATCATAGACCACTCGTCGTGATTAACTTGAACTGGGCCTACAGGAAAATATCGGCCCAATTAGAATTCACAAGCCCACTTATTTGGGGCATGAGGCATTCGTTGTGTTTGTTTCGGCTTTAGGGGTAATTTAGGGAAATAGTTACATTAAGAAAATGTATTGGATAAATGACTACAAGTTTAAATTATATTCTAAATCAGTATTTCAAAATGATTAAATACTTAATTAAATTGTAATTGATCTTTGTGTCAATAATATTAATTATAATTTTGTGTAGGTTAAATAAATTGATTTTAGATTTATTCATAACTACCTACAGGTAATGTTGTTGTCAACGGCTTTGTAGCTCAATTGTCTCATTTGATCAATGGCTGAGATTCTAAGGCAATCAACCTTGATTTCATCTCCCAAATGCAATTCAATGTTTTTAATTTCCAATGTGCAGAGTTCTAACTTGTCTTGGAGAATTTGCTAAGTCATGATTCTAGAATGCGCTTGACATTTTGCTCGATGGAATCCTTCTTGTAACATGTTTCTGACATCACTCATTTTTAACTACATATAATGTAATGTTTAAGTCAGGATACGAAATTCGAATTATGCCCATTTGGACCCCTACATCTCCTCTGATTTGACCATGTTAACTACTAGCTAGCCTTTAAGTGTTTATTATAAGAGTGAACCCCACGTGTCAACGCTAGTTCTTTAAGAAGTGAGTTGTGTGTTAGAGTTTGTGGGCATCTCGATGTGTAGAGAGCGACTAGGAAGACTTCTTATAAGATGACTATTATTTGATCCTCGACTTGGATGCATGAAAGTTTTCTCTATTTAAAAAACGACCCGAGAGTGACTTAGCTATGGAAGAAATAACATATTTTGAAGATAGGCAATTTCATAAGATATGCTATAAACGGACAAATTAAACTAAAGATTGCCACTGAATTAAAAAACAAACTATCTAACTAACTAATATTTCTGACATATATTGAGATTCCAATAACAAAACCAATTCAATATCACGTCACAAATTCAATATCTAAATAACTTAATTTTTATGCAATATTGACTAACTACGAAGCATTTCGATATCTAACAGATTATTGGTTTAGTTAACGGGGATGACTATTTATTATCGACATTTTATAAGTTATTTTGAAATTTAATTGTTGTATATTCATACTATATGTCTTAGGATAATAGTTGAAGTGTATGTAAATTGAACAAACAACCACAAATATTAAAAATAAACTTTGTCGAGCCAAAATATATAAATATAAATATAAAAATTTAGTGTTTTTTACCCATGGAATTGGAAGAGTTAAATTTTCATTTTTTTTTAGTACGTTAAATTTTCATGGTTAGTTGAAACATACTTCATTGCCCAAAAAAAAGAAAAAAAAAAAAAAAATTAAAATCTTATTTTCGAAGTATAATAAAGAAATTGAAGATCAAATCACACGTGTACACGTGTTAATTAATATGGAGCTATACCGACAACACAATTCACTTTGACCTATGAAGTCTTTTTCCTAATACTTGGGAAGTTTATTAAATGTTCAAATATTGCAAACATATTCATGACACTAAATCCAGATCGATTCGTTAAAGTTTGGTTTAAAAAATCTGTTAAACTTGTTTTAAAAATATTCTTGTCTTTAAAAAATATTAAAAAACATCTTCAAATTTATGTTTTAAATGAAAAATATTAAAATTTTATTTCAGTAAATATGTCAGAATGTTGAAAAATATTCAAAAAATATTCTTAATCCAAAATGATTATTATTCTTTTCTCATTATATATGTTTTTCTAGGATAATAAACTTATATTATTTTAAAAGATTTTTGTCCCAATTTAATCAATTAAGTTTTAGAAATTCAAATTTCATGATTTTTTTTTTTTAATTCAACCATTGTTGAGATTTATTTATTTATTATTTTTTTTAAAAGAAATTTTGTTGAGATGAGTATGAAAAAACCTAAATATATGATAGGCTAATGTAGATTTGTTTTGTTTTTGTTTTTTGTTTTTTTTTGTTTTTTTTATTATTTGATTTGTAAAATCATTTTCTAACTTAAATTATTTAAATAACTAGTTTTCTAAATGTTTGAATTTAATATCAAATTTCAGAAATAAATAATAAATACTCAATGACTTCATAATAGCTTTTAAAATAAGTTTTAACATTGCATCAAGATTGCCCAAAAAATGCTATCAAGCAGTTGAGGCGTGGAGCATTTTAGCTCAGATTCAATATCACTCGAAAATAAAAAAAACTCTTGAAGTATGTATGTTTTGGCTTTGGGACGTTGTGTCAAACCTCGATGTAGTTGCATATACCAACATAGGTAGCCAGTGGTTGTAACTCTGCTCTGTCCAGATGCTAGCTTCAATTGATCAATTAACCAAAAAAAATTGCATTAAGAAGAAAACAAAAATTTGGAGTTCATTTGTAACATTGTGATTTATTAAGACATTTGAATTTCTTCTTATCGATTGCTAATATAACATTAAATGTGAAAAGTAAAAGCACATTACAATTAATTAATAATACAACTAATCAAAAAAATATTAGTTAGTTAAACTTAAAATTCAATGACTTTCTATTAGGAATGTTTTGATAACCGGATAATTCAAACTAATAGAACCAAATTTAATACTCAAATACATAGTGTTGGAATCTATCAACCCAAAGTTTTGAAATAAATCCAACAAACTTCTCTCACTTAACCTCGTGTACATCCCTACTTGTAAAATGATAAATAAATAAACAACTATCATAAAAGAAATATATTAAGAAATTGTTTTCAACATCAAATTAACTATTCAATTAATTAAACAAAAAGTACAAACATAAAAAAAAATTGAATTAAATATATTAGGTATGTGAAACAAAAACTTTTAACATTTATATAAAATAATCAATGGTATTTTTTAGGTTTGTCAAAGTTGACAAATTTTAAATTACTTTAATGATTTTTAAGTAGGAGTAATTGTCAAACATTTTTTTAAAATTAAAAGATATTCTTAAAAAAAAATCAAAGTTGAGAAGTATAGTTGATAATCTAGCCTAATTTTATTTATATATATATATATATATATATATATAAAAGAAGGTTCGCAGGAAGTTCGAGAAATCGACAGCACCGGTATTAGACGAACTTGGAAAAACCACAAACTCCATAGGTTACAAAAATCAGATTTTGATTTAAAAAAAAAAAACAAACAAGGATTTTGATTCTTGTTTAAGGAAGCGAAAACGCGCTCAAAGACGATTTCAAGGTCTCGTTGTCGGCCGGAATCTTGCTTTCTCCGATCGGAGGATTTGTAATCCTAGGATTCTCATTGCAACCGATAATCCCAGGAACGATTATCCTTCCGACTGATGTTCAAGTTTTGGTATGATCTCTATCTCTTTTTCATGTATTTGGGATTTATTGTGTAACTCGTCTGCGGCTCTGATTTTTCGAATTTTTGGCGTTCCGTCTTGTCTGTGTATAATTTTCTTGATTAACCTGCCTTTTCAACTTGGTTTTAGATCGAACCTCGTTCGTATTTGGTTGATTGTAAAATAGTTTATGATTTCTTTGGCTGTGAATTGTCAATTGAGAGTTTAGTAGTCTCTAAGTTATCCTTAGAGGTCCAAATTCGAAGCCCTAAACCCACGCGTGAGTTTAATTGTAAAATTTGTTGTTGTTTTCTGGACACGAGCTTTGGAACGGACGGGAGTGCCCCGAGTATGAAGTGGGGCGAACAATGGAGTTTTAATTTTTTTTTTAAAACTTGTAGTTTAGTAGATTATAGTTGCATCACTTCCGGCTGTTTGAATTTCCTTTGTTCAACCATTCGTGGGGTATCTGCTTTTTTTTAAACAGTTAGCAAAGCCAATTCGTTGGTCCTAAATACGATATAACCTCAATTCTATCCTGATTATTCTAAAAGAATTCTTCATAGTATATTCGAGATAATTATAAATTTAGTTCCTATGGTTTGAAGAAAGTTAGAGTTTTGTTCTTATGGTTTAAAAATCTAGAGTTTAGTCCCTATGGTTTAGAGTAATATAGAATTTACTTCCTATAGTTGGGAGAAATATAGAATTGAGTCCCTATGGTTTGAAAAAATAGAATATAGTTCTTATGGTTTGATAAACCTAAAAAATAGTTAATGTTATTCGTAAATCGTAGGCAAATTAAGTAGGTATATGTAACTTCTGATGTATGAATGATGTGGGTATTTTTTTGTCCAATCAATTATTTATCTAACACACTCATCTATAATCACAAAACAACTAGTTTCTACGTATTTTTTTCACTAACAATTACGAACAACGTATTATTTTTTAGATTTTATCAAACGTTAGGGCCTAAATTCTAATTTTTCAAACCATAGGGAGTAGAGACTAGATTGTAGATTTCTCCAAACTATAGGGACTAAATTCTAGATTTTTAAATCATAGGGACTAAACTCTAACTTTCTCCAAACCTTAGGAACTAAATTTATAATTTACTGTTTGAGAAGTATTGGACTAAATACACGCAAAAGAAGGATGATTTGGAGTGCTTTGTTGCCCCTGCCCTGCCATCTTTCCGAAGCAACAAACGTAAAGTTTGTGCTCTCTTAAAGCAACCACATATATCTTGCAGGAGAGTCTTTTCTCTGTCATGGCGAGGAGAGTTTGTTCATGTCTGGGGGAAAATGACTAGTAGGCCTTCATCTGGATTCGGCATTACTTTTACGTCTTTCTTTCTTTTCATTGCCGCCAGTGTATTTCATCTTATTCAGCTCTGGATTTTCCTTACTTCCATGTTCAGTTTGATGAAAAAGTTTTGTTCTTAGTTTCAAACTTGCAACAATTCTTGTTGATTGGCGATTTGATCTAATTACACTTGAACTGTTGTTTTTCTTATGTGATTTGTATTGTCATCGTCATCGACATATTTGAGCATTTTTGTATCTACTTTCAGGGGATCTCAAGAGGAACATGTACGCCCTCCTCATGATGTTACGACACAATCATGGTATCCACCATCCGTTAGCTCCTCTCGCCCTGCAACCCCAGGTAGCACCTCTTCCAACCATTCCAGTTCACAAAGGCTTTCTGATAGGCAACAACCTCCATCACACGTTTCACCTGCGGAAGCTGCAGGAATTATTTCTGCTTTGAAGGACAAAAGGTATTGCATAAGGTCCCATGACTACCATAAATGATGCTTGTGCCCTCTACTTTCTTTAATTTTCTGAACTACTTTCGTATTTGATAGTCGATGGTTTTTTGGATTATTATTTTCAGTTAGATTGACCTTTGTTTGCACGTTTGTGTGGTCTCGTTTGCACGTTTG
Organism: Cyclanthera cordifolia; assembly: GCA_037832605.1. Lineage (NCBI taxonomy): Eukaryota > Viridiplantae > Streptophyta > Magnoliopsida > Cucurbitales > Cucurbitaceae > Cyclanthera > Cyclanthera cordifolia. The sequence goes on along the minus strand of JBBMEG010000018.1, from coordinate 13,555,572 downwards.
TGTGGCCTCGTTTGCACGTTTGTGTGGCTTTTAATTTTAAATTCCCATCATGAATTACCTAAAGTTGATTGCAATTTACTTGCCTTCATCATTGGAGGATATTGATCAGTGTTTTTTTCTTCCCTCTTTTAAACTTGGTCAGTGTTGATGAGTTTCGAAAGCTTTTGTCGGACAAGGATGCATATAATCAATTTCTTCTTTCTCTTGATCAGGTCAAAATTCAGAACAATGTAAGTCATAACTTCTCTTCTTGGTTCTTAAGCTTCTTTAATTGTGCAGCTGAGATGCAAGAAATTTAAGCTTAAATGTTAATTTGGTTGTTTCAGATAGAGGATAACTAATCTGCTCATCTGATGGTTTTCAATGGATCTGATTGTTTATTGATTTATTCATTCATGCACCTTTATTATCTCTGATACAATACTAGTAAAATGCATTGCAGTTTTCTTGATTTTACCTTATAGACTAGTTTCTTTTAGGCAGGACAATTTTCGTCACTGTCATTATTTTAATGAAGTGTTGATCTCTTGTTCAGAGCTCGGTGAAACTGCATTTTGGAGATGATTGTTATATTTATCTCCATATTCTGTTACATGACGTCCTGAACTTTGTGTCGACTGAGCGAGTTATAATTGTCATAGGCTGGGTCTCTTGTAGCGCTAGTGCCTACTTTGATTGCATGATCTGACCGGAAATCCGAGCAAGGCAATCAAAACTGAATGTAGGTTCTAAAGTAATCTGCTTCTTTTGAAAGGATCAGCAAAACCAGACTACCCATTTTCAATCGAGATTATAACCGATGAGGTTTTCTTTTATTTACTATCTCTCTTCTGGCTTTGGATTCGATAAGCTTGGAGGTGGTTTGAGTCTAGGGTCAGTATATCCAAGGGCAAGAAGGGGTTATCTTGTAACTTTTCAGTTTCATCTATAAATCTCATATCTACGTTAAAGGTAAAATTCGTACAAATTCTTTTCGGTTTAAGGTGGGAACTGCAACATATCAACGAATAGCTTCCATGGAAAAATACATTTTAAATTTATATACACGAATTAAATTTCCTGGGTGGAACTTTTGGCCTGTATCAAGTCTTCCAAGGACTTCTCAACTGTGCTTCTACCATGATCCTGATGCAGTCTGTAATCCTTTTTCTGTTGGGAGCCACAGCTAGGAAGAACTTTGACCTCCTTCTGTGGAGACAGATTTAGATCAATATTCCAACCCCACTGAGGAAAGAGTTTGAGCTCACTGTGCTTGACTCCTAACTTTCTAAACCTTTGCTATGTTGGAAAGCTGCTTTCTGTCTATCCCTTCATTGTGGGTGTGTTTGTTTTTGGTAGAAAAGAGTGGAGTGGAGTGGAGAGGAGTGGAAGGATTAATGGTAGTTGGATAGTTGTTTGGGGATTGATATTAATAATGATTGGATAATTAATTACTTGTTTGGAGATTGATGTTAGCAGTGGCTGAGAGATATATTTGATGTGAAATTTGATAGAATGGTTTGATATTGGATTTGTTGAGTGGTTAAGAGTGGCTGTTTACTACTAAATATAAATGAGTGGTTTTTGAAGAGTATGGGTTAACCACTCCTCTTCCACAAAAAACACAGCCTAACGACTAAGGGTCAAAATCAAGTGCCTTGTGCGCATGCTTAATAGTTTTTTGGAGAAGCACAAGCCTAACAGTTATATACACTGAAAATCGTATGGTGTTTACAGTACCTTTATACTATTTGATATGATTAAATTTACCCCAACCTAAGTTACCTGTATCTGCTTCATGTGTATTTTTATATCCTTGAGTGTCCAGGTCAACTTACGGCCATTACTCGTACTTTAACATTTTCATAGAATATAGTGCTTGACCCTACAACATTTGAATGTCAAAAAAATACGTAATAAGTTATTTCTTAGATAGGTGACCACCCTAGATTGAATTCTCAACTTCTTAGATCTGCAAGATCCTTCCCTCTTTGACTACTAGGCCAATCCATGATAGTTATAATTGGCTTAGTGTTAGAGATGCCTTGAAACTTTATTAGTTGGGTCTATGCATCCAAATCAATCATTTTAATAACTGTTTGCTTCATGACCTCTTATGTTTATATGTGGTTTTTGTAATTAGTCCATATTATTGTAGCTTCTACCCTGAATTACAGTATGATATGGCATATTTTAATATTCTTTTTATTTTTTTTCTAAATTTAAACTGTTCCTGATTCACTCTGTTCTGTTTTCATTTTTTAAATAATTTTCACCAGCTAAGAGATGAGCTGCGTAAGGAAACTCTTCAGCTTGCTAGTAAGTATCATAGATTTTTTTTAAGAATCTTATTCTTACCTTATACTTCCGTAAGACTAATGACAACCATGATTTTAACTTGAAAGGGGAGAACTTGGAAAAGGAACCACGCATCATGGAACTAAGAAACCAGGTATGGACTAATCAGAAAATATAGTTAATTGATCCCGAGGGGTGGCACTATGGTTGAAGGCTTGGGCTTTGAAGGTGTGCTCCTTCAAGGTTCCAGCTTCGAGACACATATGTGACATTAATTTGTAGACCCCGGTAGCTCCATTCCTTCGATGTCTCCCGGTGCCTAGCCTAGGGATGGGTGTAGTTACCTCAAGTATAGTGGAGCAAGCTTTGATTTCTCTGTTTCCAAAATATATATGTATATAGTTAATTAAGGTCCTGTTTGATAACTATTTGATTTTTGGTTTTTGAAATTTAAGCTTATATTTATTTAAATTCTCTACATGTGATTTCATGTTCCGTTAAGAAAGTAGGGAAGCCTAACCAAATTTTATAAACAAAAACAAGAATGTGGAAGTTTTTTTTTTAGCTTTCAAATTTTGATTTGGTTTTCAAAAAGATTAGTAAAATGTAGATATCAAAATGATGAATATCAAGGGTTGGAGTATTAGTTAAGGCTTAAGTTTCAAAAACCAAAATAAAAGATCAAATAGTTATCGAACGGAGTCTAAATTGCTTGTTGAATGTAAATTGCTTGTTGAATGATTCAGACTTCAGTTGCCCTCCATACTGAACTCCTCCCTCTCTGTTCATTTTCTCACAGTGCAGAATAATCCGGACAACTGAATTAGCTGCTGCCGAGGAGAAGCTGAATGAGCTTGACCGAAAGAAAGAACAGATTTTGAACCTCTGTTCTCGTGCTTCGCTTCTCCAAAGGCTGCAAGGTATATTGTTATAATAGTAGTTTATTAGATTTTGTTCTCGTTGACAAGTCGACAAGGCTGGAACATTTTTTTGATTTAAATACAAATCTTTTTTTTTTTACGACGTTTCTGACTTACTCCTCTGCAAAGGAAATGTTATTTAACTAGTACTTTTTTATAACTGATAGTGATAACTGAAAAGTAGAATCATATGCTTAAATTAAAATCACCAGGGAGTTCCTTGTAAAATCAGAAAACATTTTCACACACTAGATTTTTTAAATCATAAAGTAGTCGAGGTTATGAATTATTACTATCTACGGTGGTCACCTACCTAAGAATAATTCTACAAGTTTGCTTGATAGGCAAATGTAGTAGGATCCAGTTGTTAGTCTCAGCTAAGTGTTTTAAAAAGGCTCATTCCGAGGCGGGTATAGGCTCAAGACGCAAGTCTAGCGCTTTGCTTTGGGCCTCAAGTAATTTTATACGTAAAATATTCTTGGGTTGAGTTTTGGTTTTCTTCTTTATTAATTAAAAAAAAAAAAATTCTAATCTTGGAGTATTCACTCCAACTATGCTTTCTCTTTTTATAATTGCTTTTAAATACTATTTTAGTCTCTCAACTTTGATGGTTGCTCTATTTTGGTTCCTAGACTTTCAAAAGTTCAACTTTTGGTTCTTAATTTTCGAGAAGGGTTATGGTTTGGCCAGAGGAAAAGGAAAAGGAAAAAAAATTGTTGTGTATGAACTTTCGGCAATCGTCGAAACACTCAAAATTCTAATTGATCGAAGGAGTAATTATCAGAGTGCTTATGCTTTCTTTCTTTGTGCCTTTACTTTGCACTTGACCCTTAGAATAGGGGTATTACATGCTGAGTTTATTTTGTATTATGGTGTTGCAGAGAGATTGAAGGAGACAGAGGAGGAATCAGAGAATCTGGAGAGGCAGCTCCTTGACAGAGAGATAGATTTGAGTTCATATACTCACAAATACAAGAAGCTGCGTACGAACCACCACCGCCAAGCTCTCGTTCAACTCGCTGCCTCAACCACCTGAACTCAGCTCGACCCGACTCGACTGCAGGCTACTTACCGAAACATTGATGTAAATTCTTACCCATAAAATTTGCAACTGCTACAACACTCTCTTTTCAGGTTTAGAGGTTGAAGTCATTTCATTTGAAGATGAATTTTCTACCAGTTGTGTCTATCACTTCGTTTTACTGATGATAATAATTTGATTCTTTGTTTTCATTTTTATGACCCCTTTTTGTTTTTTGATTGTTGTAAAATTATTATTGATACATGTCCTTTTTTTTTTGCTTTACATTATTTTGCTTTTCATACTTCACAAGTTGCTAGCTTAGCCAGCACTCCCTCCATTCATACTCTTATGTAAAAGTTCTATCTATTGGATTTCTGTTCGGTTTTATTTTTGGTCCATGTATTTTATTTTTTTGTAAGAAAAATAAAAATTAAAGCTTTGTACCACTATATACTTGAATTCGAAAATAACCCAATTTTATAATTATGCTTTTTTATTTTTGTAAGTTTCAAACCCGAAACTTCAATTCCAGAGACTTTTGGTTTGAGATATCTATGGGGGTGAGGGGGAAGGACAGGAAAGAGATCGTTATTTATTTTGATCTTCATTTTTGTGAAATTGATCGTCAAGTTTTGCGAGGAAGATTTATTGTAGAGAATTTAAAGAGATCAAGTTTTTCGTGAAGAATTATTTTTCAGTTAACTTTTCTTTTCTTTTTCATATTCTCAAATTTTTTCGAGCTTTCTCTATTTTAATTCAATTCATTAAGTTTGATAAAATTTTCAATATTAAAAGAAATATTTGTTTTTCTCAATAAATTTCAATATTAAAAGAAATATTTTTTTTTTTACAATTAAATAGTTAATTAGGTAAAAAATCAGTATTTCTATTTTTTGTTATTAATATATTAAATAAAGTAAAAAATAATATAAAATATAAATAAAATTTGGAAATTTTACATCCCCTTGCTCCTCCATTACTCGTTCCTTTATCGCTGAAAGTATCCGTTAGGCCTTAATCCCATGGGAGACCTACTATTGGTCCATATATCTCAAAACAAATCAAATCAAATTTAGTTACTGCATTATCAATAAATCTTGAATTGTTTTAGGGCATTAATCAGTTAAAACCAATAAACCTTGAATTCTTTAGGGCATAAATCAGTTAAAAACCAATTCCTTAAACTCTATCTTCAAGGATATGGATGATCATGGGACCAAGTTAATTATTTTTCTTGTATTTTTTTTTTTGAAAATTGAGTAGGAATCGAATTCTCAGCTAAAAATAATTTCTATTCACTTTTTTTTTTTCTTTTTTCATTTTTTAAATATTTTTTAAAGTAATAATCTCAAATATCTATCAAATTTCAACTATATTAAATATCCATATGAACAAAAAAATTTACCAAAAATTTATTTTATCTAATGTCACACTTTTATACACACAATTATTGAGAGTAGAAGAATTCCTTCTACTTTGTGCCGTGTATCAACAATTATTTTTGTTCTTGGTCAAAATGTCATCTAATGCCATGCACTATTTGCAACCATAGTATTAACAATAAACTTAAATTAATGATACGTGCTCATTAACAATAACTGTAGTATTAATTTGTAACGTCTGAGGTTTTGTAACGTCTGAGGTTAGGAGGGGTACATGAATGAACCGAGTCCACATCCGAATAAGAGGGATCATGGAGAATATAATCCAATGGTTAAAAATGCTTAAGAGAATTGATTTATACTACCTGTACCAACAAGGTGCACCTTCATTTTCAGTGACTCAATTGAAAGAACTTTATAGTTAAGCGTGCTTAGCTTGGAGTAGTCTTAGGATGCATGTGTACTCTCAAGTATCATCAAAAGTTAGAATAATCTTTTTTTTTTGTGCGTAATCTAATCTAATTATAAAAAAAATGAAAGGTAGATAAAAACCGTTCTAAAACGAAGAATGGATAAAAACTTAACCCATACAATTAGATCTTAACATATCTTCTTTTTTTTGACTCGAGAACTTGAAACTTATACTCCTCTAAATCTGGGAGTACTACTGTCCCTCCATAATCTGTGCACCGGAATACATCGAAGTAATGAAGACACGAGAAGAGTGTACCAGTCTCGAACTTCGAGACTTTGGAACATACTTCTCCCAATATAAAAGAAGACATACTTGCACACTCTGGCAGTATAAATTAAATAAGCTCTACAGTTATATGTATATGAGACAATAGGTTAGTTGCATATACAAGAAAACAACTTTCAGCTCTATCATAAAAGAAATAATAGGCAGCAAAGATGAAAGGACAATCATTTTATACATTCCTCAAAGAGTGTTTTCTTTTTCTTTTATATGCTATGTCTTGAACAATTTTTCTATCTATAGAGAGATATGAATGCTGGTTTGAATTGCTTTTACCTGAAAAACAAAACCGGTGCAAGCGTAAGAGGAGAAACCGTTTGCTTGCCTCATTCAACAAGACGATCCAGCTCTTTCTCCCATTTCAATCCTAACATTTGCCGCCCGAAAGGAACTATTAAGTTATATCGAAAAACCTGCAAATATAAACTACATTTAAAAAGTACAGCAAAACTAGAAGTAGTTTAGAAGAAGAAGCTACAACCTTTTGTACGTACAATGCTAAAATCAGTTAGGGCACAAACTAACTAAAAGCTTATATGCTTAGAAGTTTGAATCTCTCTCTACTCTACATGGAAAAGCAAAACTAGAAGAAGTTTAGACGCGTAAGCTACAATCTTTTGTACATATTTGCTTATCAGAAAGGCACTTCCAGACCCTGCAAGCAACCATTTTGCAGAGTCGGCTTACTTGCTTCCTGCCGTGTCCAGTTGGACTGAGGTTTAAAGGAATGACTGAATTTTATTAACAAACAGAGTCTGGTTCGATAATTATCATTTAAATTATGAAAATTTAAAAATTACTTTCGTATGTGTAGTTTTACATATGTTTTGAACAATTTAGCCAAATTTTGATAAATATATAAGTAGTTTTCAAAACCATGTTTTTGTTTTATGAATTTAGATTAAAATTCCAATGTTTTTATTGAATAGAAGAAACTTCATTATAAACAAATGAATAAAAGAACAAAACATAATTTTCAAACACAAAAACCAAAAATTAAGGCCTTGTATAATAACCATTTTGTTTTTCATTTTTGATTTTTGAGATTTAAGCCTACTACTACTACTACACATAATTTTCAGTCTACATCTTACTTTGTATTTATAAAAACTAAACTAAAATTTGAAAGCTACAAAAAATAGCTTCCAAATATTTGTTTTAGTTTATGAAATTTCGTTAGGATTCATATGCTTACATAAAGAGAAGATTGAACATATATAAAGAATTTAGGTAAATATAGGCTTAAATTTCATAAACCAAATAGTTATCAAACCCGACCTAAATGGTTATTCAATAGAGTTTAGGGGATAGAACTTGATACTTGATTAGAATTTAGAATCCAAGTTTCCATTATCACGAACCAGAAAACTGATAACTAACCTTGTCATTGATTCGTTGCAATTGCACTTTCAAAGTTTCTGCACTCTCAATCCATTTTGAATGATCACTATTGCCTTTACTTTCAAATGCCTTCTTCAAGGATGATCGCCACACAGATATATTGTTCCTAATCTCTTTGTTGAGCTCAACCCACTCTGGTGCACATCGATTCCTCGACAAAATCCGATACAACGTGTCTTCTGCTGGATCAACATGGGGATTTGTAGAGAGATTAAGAGGTTTCCCTTTTCCGGGTAAGTTCTCGAACTGCCCTTCTTCCATAGAATTCCAAATCCTCCTCTCAACAACATTGATCAGATCAGTTTCTGACCTATCCAAAATATTCTAATTAAGTCAACACAACAGTAGGTGAAAAGCAGAAGGTATTAGTTAAGGCCATGTTATAGAAATAGTTGTAGGCTTAAATTTCAAAAACAAAAAATAAAAAATGAAATGGTTATCAAACGGGGCCTAAGTAAAAAAAAGTTTGTCCAAAGTGAAGATAATAATAAGTTAAATTTAAATAGAATTTTTACAAAAGTGAAGAACCGCAAATTTACATAGAAATGATAACATAAAGACAGACTCGTGTTTAATAAGATTAGTTCTGTTATTCAAGGGTATACTATTAGCAGAAGAATGAACATCGATAACTTAAGGGAGTGTTTGTACGGAGAGTATTAAACCACGGGTTAGGGAATAATTCTCTCACACACGTTTGGGCTATTCACATTCACCCCTAATTAATATTCATATGTTCTATAATCACTATTTATTCGTTTTATAAACACATTCCCTCCTTAACCAATATTCATTTCATTCATAATCAATTTTTTGTTCTCCAAACGCAGATAACGGTTCCCAATAACCATTTTCTTCAAACACACAAATAATTATTCCCATTAAATTATTCTTTTCTCATGGCCTCATACGCCCCCTAAGGGATCTTTTTTCCTCTTTTTCTGACAGAGATGGGTGTAACCATTATTTGCTGAAATTTTGGTAGATAATTAACTCCTTTAAAGTTTCAGGCATTCAAATGACAGTGTTTCACAATGAAATCACATGATGAGGAACAAAAATCTCCAGAAAACGTATAATTCTCTTGCAATAACAATCCCCCCACAAAACGCTGAACGATGAGTTAATTAAAAACAGGAGCAAATTCTAATATAATAGAAACCTCAGTTTCAGAGACCAAGCATTAAAATTACATAATAAGAAGGTACATGAAATAGAGTGAAGAGGAGGAGGACCTGACAGAGTTACGCTGGCCTCGAAGCTCCGGCGGGAGTTTCCGGTCATTGACGGTGTCTATCACCGACGAAAGACGGTCTACGAACTTCTTCTCCGTGTTCTGTGATTTCGAAGGCGATGAAGAGGAAGATGACGATGACGATGACGACGACCACCTTCGCCTAGATCCAATGAGAACAGCGATGTCGTCGGCAAACGACCTAGATGTTAAGTACCAGCATGGATTCGTCCTCGGAAGGCGGGTCGCCATGGCGGAGAATCGAGCAGGAAGCTCGTGGGAAAGCTTTCCCTAATTGGAATTCGGAAGCTATAGTGGCAGCTGAGCGGCCACAAAGTCATGCCACGCGTTTTTAATTGATACGTGTCAATAATTTATGGCTACGGATATTTCATTGACAGCCTCCGATAGCTTCTTTCATTTTATTTTAAGTATTGATTACTCGTCATTTTCATGCGTAAGGAATCACGTCAATAATGTGAATGTACCGTAGAAAATGACTTCTTGAGCTTTCATTCTTCCCAATTATTTAATACAATATAGCTGAGGTAGTCTTTACTGTATTTCCATATAACATTTCAAAAAGACAAAATGTATATTCAAACCTTCTTTCACCTTTTTTCGAAAACATTTTCATGAGACTTGTGATAGAGGTTACACCAGTTGTGCCACATGTTTTGCGTTTTTGTTCGATTGACTTGCTCGGAGCAAGTGCCGCACAGTCGTCATTCCACCGAACACTATTTATGGCACCTCATTGGCTGTTTTTTTTTTTTTAAATTTATTTTAATCTTTTTCTCTAACCTTCTCATCTTCCTTTCCCTCTCTCATCATTTCTTCTTTAAAACCCAAAATATCTTCGTTTATATTTTTCAATATTTCCTAATAGTGTTTTTAGAAAAATTAAATTTTTGGTATTCTGAAGTTCATTGCTACGAAAGATGAAAGTTTAACACTATTACATATTTTAATAATACTAGCAAGAATTAAGAATGAGTATTATTAAAATATCATGAATAAAAATGTTTAATTCTAACGAATGCGACGGAATTGAAAATAAATCTAATTTTAGAAATCAAAATACATTATTGAAATTGTAAAAAATGAAACCAAAGATAACAATAATTTAAAAAATAATAAGAGTATTTTAAAACGATTAAAAAACTGGAAAAAAGGGAAACTTGGCGTAAAAAATAAATCATGCCGACTGCTACTAAATACAACTTTTTCAATTATTTATTTCAAACTGTCCACTTGAAAAGACTAAAACTCCACATGAATGTGCTCTACATTTTTCTTGAATGACATGGTTAACTGGCACACAAAAAATATATTTTTTAATATTTTATTTATAAAAGAAAATTATGACATCTGATGATGCCACCTAACCAAAATAGAGAGAGTTCTTCTACCCATAATTTTGCTTAGTTAAAATATTTTTTTTTAACTAAATATATTACATCTTGGAATCCATCTAAGTGAGAACGCTCCTCAATTGCACCAGATTTGTAGAGGTATCTTAAAGAAATGATCATTTTCGAATGTAACGCTCGAGGTTAGAAGGGATACATGAATAACTGAGTCCACATTCGAATGAGAGAAATCTTGGGATATAGTCTCATGGTTAAAGTTTAAAAATTGATTTGTATTACCTATACCATCAATGTGCACCTTCCTTTTCAGTGACACAATCAAAAGAACTTTACAGTTAAGCGTATTTAGTTTGGAGTAGTCTTAGATTAGGTGACCTGCTAAGAATTTCTTCATTCTTAGAAGTGCTTAGAGGAGGAGCTATCAAAGTTAAAGCTACAACAATTGTAAAAGGTAAGAAAAGGAAAGAGCACTTGAGTTACACCATTGCTCACGGGACCACAAAAACATAAGATATGACATTGATCATAGTAATCATATCTCTAACAATTAAAACATTGTTAGGTCACGAAGAGTATCATTTAAAAGATGACCAACAGATTATTATACTCATGTATGAGTTCGTTGCCCAATTACTTTTTAAACATATTTGCATGTAGCAGCTCTATTTCACCTTTTATATTTATGTGTTATTTATTTTTTATTCAAAAAAAAAAAAAATGTGGTCACAAATTGAGACTGCTGCCTATGGTCATGCTCACATGCGGATCAACTCCTTTGTTATTATTGTATGTTATGGTAGTTTCTTTCGTCTTATTTTAAGTGTTGACTTTTCGCCATTTTCATATGCAATTGTGTCATATCAGTTATGGTTTAAAATATATGATATGATAAGTGCAATACTTGATATGTCTCTTGTTGTACCTTATCATTTAGCTTTTAAAGAGAAAAATATTTATAAAACTCACTTTCTCCTTTTTCGAAAACTTTTTCGCGACGCCCGTGATAGAAGTTGCACCGTTGTGTCACTTATTTTAGTTCGGTTGACTTGCTCGTCGGGTTAGAGCAAGTGCCGCACAGTCGTTATTCCGTTGCCTCACTATGACACCTAGCCTCATAATTTTTTTTCCTTATTTTTAAGTTTATGAGCTAGTAGTTGATGCTGCTGAAGTTAGTTGAGTAGATTTTTTTTTTTTTTTAAAGATTAAAACTAAGGTGAAATATTAGATATCTTTTGGTATAAATTGAGGCCATAAATTTTAGAGGACGTTACTACTCTTATTGGTGTTGAACTGTATTAATATCAAACAATCAAACCATACAGCCACTTACCTTTAGCTAAATATTCTAATATGTAATCTCTTAGTCGATGAATTAAGACTAATGTTAGAAACAAGTCAAGTGAACATTCATTCATTAGTAATCTATAACCATAGTTCCTTTTCAATTTCAAGATCACAGCCATATTAATTTTCCATAGATTCAGAAGATCGCCAACCATGATCGAATGAAGAACAATTTCTCAAAAGATCTCAATAACTTTTCCCAACGCTATCTTCAGAACCATCAGAATCAGGTTCCTCGCACATGGGCGAAGTAAAATAAAACGGATCAAGCACATACTTGACGAAATCGCGATACACCAACGTCGGTTCCCGGAGTTGATGACCGGATCTCCCGCCGGCGAAATCAGTCATCACGTTGCAGGTCGGATCCGGCGACGAAACCAGCCGCACCGAGCATTTCTTCGGATTCAATTTCTTGCTGTGAATTGCTTTCTCGATCGCGATATCAAATTGCCCTAATTCGTCCGTCAGATCGCTCGCGTAATGCATCACTCTGCTTCTCTCATCCAAACACGTTACCGATACCTTGCAATCTGCAATTGAGATCGTCGATTAACGTAATCGGAAAACGCGATTGCGATTAAGAATTTGTGAAATCGTTTATTCGCTTCTTACCTTTGAGCGGTTTGCCGTTGATCCACTCGTTCCAGCCCTGGGTGCAGTCCTGGCAGAGTACTTTTCCGCCGATGTGAATGGCGTTGGCTTCGTTTGTGGCGGCTGCAATGTTGATGCAACCGATTAGAAGGGAAACCGCCATTGTCAGCTGGTATAGAGGTTTCATTTTGGTTTATTTGTCTCTGTAAAAAGTGTAGTGTGTGGATTGGGGAGGGTTGTGGAGGTTGATATAGGGGAATGAAGAAGGAAGTGGAGAGGCAGTACTTGGCGACGTGCTTTCCACCATTGGAGAGTCAAACGAAGCTTCGGATTCTCTCTGGTCACAAGTCAGCCGTTGAGGGTTTGCTTTTTTCTTTTATTTTTTTATTTTTAATTCATCGACAATGGTTAGTGGAGTTCAAATCATAGGGGGTGGTGATTATTTTTTGGGATTAGGGGCCAAAAATATTTTAAATGAGTTAAAAAAAAATCTATGAAATATTTAAAGAGTAATTATAAAAAACTAGTTTTTAATAAGTATATAAAAGAGCTAAACAAATAGTTTCTATAATGGTTAATAAGTTATAGAGTACGTAATTAAAACTCAGACTACTTTTGACCATAGCCAAAGAGGTTGCAACTTTACGATTGATGGAGAGAATAGCTCAATCGTTGTTGGGAAACGACTCTAGTAGAGGGCTGACCGTAAATCGATTGATTGATTCAATCCTTCAAAGTCCAACTACTAACTTTTTTTTTAGGCACAACTAGGGGTGTAAAACTGTAAGCATTAGGTTGAATTATGATTTTTTAATTTTCGTTGCGTTTGATTGGTTCTAGAGTTGACTAAATTTGGACTCGTTTAACCAGAACTAAAGAATAATATATACATATACGTATATGTGTGTGTGAGAAGAGAAAATAATTAATAAGATTGATTAATAACATGTTGATAAATAACATGCACTAATAAAATATGTAGTCTAAGTTTAAGTATAGTATCATTCATATTGTATTCATATGTTTATATATTTACGAAATAAGAATATAATTGTTTTATAGAAGAAATAAGAGATTAACACAATCTAAGAACCCAATCCAACCCAAAAATATAAGGTTGTGTTGGGTTGGCTAATGCATAAGGTTTGACGAGTTGGAGAAATGACCAACTCAAAACTTTGATTGATTCTAAGAATCTTCTTTAACCCAATTCAACCGAGACCATGTACGCCCCTAGCAACAACTTAACATTTTGGGTTGTTTGAGGGGAGGGTTAAGTTAATTGGAAGTAACTTAACTCCAATTAACTTAACCCAAAATTCGTGTTTGGGCAAAGGAGTAGTGACCCGTGTTATTGTCAGCCAGCTTAAGAAAAACTGTGCGAAACCCTAGGCTAATACGAGCATAATGATCCACAACTTTTATCGTTTTCTTCCGCATGGTCGGAAACTCGATCTTGTTGTTTAGAGAGACATGTTCCAATTTTTATAAAAATGGATTTTCTTTGTCAAGGGAGACATGTTCCAATTTTATCCAATAAAAAAAAAAAAAAAAACAAGGAGATGTTTATTTTGAGTATTTATGAAAATTTTATAAACGAGTTATTATAATCACTTTTTAAAAATTTTATACAAACGAGTTATTATTACAATTTCTTCGAACTGACATTACTTAATAAAAACTCATGATTCTGGTTGTCCTCCATTTTTCAATCTACCAGGCCCTGTTTTTGTAGGCATGATATGTTTTTTTTGATGACTTATGCTATTCTTTTGTTAGATGTATATGTTTTTGTCTGTGAACTTTAGCTATCCTAAACATTTTTCGTCATGTACTTGATACTTAATTCTAATAAATTTTATTTCATCGTATTCATTGTATTTCAATTTCATTAAAAAAAACTGAAGTCACATAACATTCATAACAAAAACAATTTAAAACTCTGCTTAACGGTTTAACTTAACCGATTAACGGTCTTTGGTGCTCTCCAATCTCATGGTTATAACAAGATTCCTGTGATTGAGTTACAACTTTGATTAATAATATTAGGTGTTAAAATACTATTTTGTTCCTAATATTTGTTCTTATTCAAGAAAATTTTGGATGGTTAGTTGGATTTTATTCTTACTTTTTAAATTGTCTAATTTAGTTCAAATTCTCTAAAAAGAAAAGACTTCTGGTTGACTTTTGTTAGTAAATTACTTTTAAAACCAATTTTAAGCTTACCTCCATGCAAAATAATTGAATATTTAAAAGTTAAGAAATAAAATAAAAGTAGAGCAAAATAATATTTAACAATTATAAATATTTTTTTCTCTTCCCATGAATTTTAGGAAAATTACTCTATGGAACTTTTTTATTAGCATATTTTAGTAATAGTTTATACACAAGTATTTACAAATCAATGTCGCATATGGATCTCAAACTTGAGACGTTGAAAGATCATAATTTTAAAATTCAAGCCTTCAACCAGTACAAAAACATAAATTAAACAAAGCAGCCTAAATTTTAGGTCTATTTCATATATTTTTTTTTAAGAAGTCTAAACAACCTAAAGATACCTTAAGTGTATAGGAAGTTAAATACTGGTTCTAAATACCATTGAGATGCAAATGGAAACTGAGAACTCACCCACAAATGGTTTTTATTTTATTCAACCATTTCCATGATCCTTGTTTTCTTTCTAATGCACAACTAAATAGCAGATTTCTAGGTAGGTCATTTGCTTATATTAACAATTCCTTTTATTAGGTCTCACCAAAACCAAGAGAATTCATTAAAATATAAACATAATAACTTTGCAGTATACAACACTCAACATTCTAATGCCGGAAATTGACAACTCAAACACAACACATCTCATGATTAAATTTCCTTCAAAGAGAAAAAAAACCTGTGATTCATCACACACCCGATCCAATTTTCTGCATCCTAATGTTCGAGATTTTTCGCCGCTGGTGCGTATTTGCTTTCAACGTAAACGGCTACAGTAAACTCGCTTTTTATACATCAAAGCAACCCAGCAGATTTTAAGGCTGCCTGAAAGTCCTCTTCAGAGTCTCGAATCTGAAATTAAAATTTCAATGAGATGCAAATTATTCAATATCCAACACAGGTCAGGAAACGAGGACAATCAAATGATGTCGACTTGAGAAGTAATCTTACCTCAGTTATTTCAGAGCCAAAGTGGTTCTGAATTTTTCCCATTCGCATGTGTTCCGTATCATCGCAAATCAAATTAAACACAGCTCCTGTAGAGATCAAACAACAGCAAAGGATTATCGGTTAAACGTAAAATCAAGAACATGAATATTTTATGATACTTGAGAGTAACCATCCTTCTCTTATTTGACCAAGAATCAGAATTACTTTGAAATCGGTAAAGATATAAGAGTTCTAATATGAATTCACCTTTTTTTTTTTATGGAATGAGAACTAGGAGATTATGCTCCTCTAAACTCGAGGCACTATAGCTCGTCCCTAGGCTGTGACACTAGGATACATGGATGCACTTTAACTTTGAAGTATTTGATATACTTACTTTATTGGTGATTGTCTGGGTCTAGTTACGCGTACGTCAACTATAGGCACGAGCCATACCTTACAATATTTGGATGTAACCCTATAAAATTAATTCCTAGGTAGGTCAAAGGTGGCCACCAATGAATTCAACCCAGAGATTGATTCTATTTTTAGCCACTATAAAGTTGCTTAGCTTCAAGTTATCAACAACCAATACAGGCACAGCGCATGGAGGCATATCCAGGGCAAAGGCTGGCAGATTTTTTTTTTTTTTTTAAACTAGAGATACATAATATAATAGAAATGGAAGAGAAAGGAAGCTTACCCTTGCGCCCAAAACGACCAGCACGACCAATTCTATGAAGGTACACCTCATAGTCAGGCTCAGCTTGTGAAGATCTGAATCTATTCACTTCTGAAGATTCGTGTTTCAGAGGAAGATCATAATTGATAACCAGATTGATCTAGTCAAAAAGGAAAATAGTTTAGGAGCCAAAAAGATGTCAAGTCAAGCACTAGAGCGTACAATTAACAAAGAAAAGGGCGGATGGGGAACAAATTGATTTTTGTACCTGTTGCTGGTCGAAGCCTCGAGCTAGAAGGTCAGTCGAAATAAGAACTTTGGTCAAACCGTCCTTGAACTCTTTTATGATTTTGTCTCTATCTTCAACTGTCATTGCCCCTTGAATGGTAGTCACATCATAGCCATAATCAACCAGCGCCTTATGTAACATGCTAGCACTGTTTCTTGTCCTCACAAATATAATCGTCTGACCCACATTCTCTCCTAGTTCCAAAATTCTATCTTTTATGACCCGAACTTTTGATAATTCATCAGGACATATCACCTTGTATTGCTTTACACCCTCCAGAGATAGTTCTTCTTTCTTAACAAAAAGTTGGTTGAAGTCTTTAACAACCCTGGAGACGAAGCTTTTAACAGTCTCATTGAATGTAGCAGAGAACAGAAGCACCTGAAACAATATAAAACTGAGATTAAATGGCTGAATGAACAAATAAAATATATCAGAGTCAAACGATGGAATGGCATGGCACACACGTTATATAATAAGATAGACAAACCTGGCAATGACGGCTACTTTTCTCAATGTCCTTCATGATTCTCAATGAATCGTCCTTAAAACCATCCTGTAAATAAAAGAATATAAATCGATTACAACACCGTTCTATTCCTCATATTTGCTCTTAAAACCATCATTCGAGACACAAAAATATATTATGACCAAAACAATGTTAATGAATAACAAATCAAGAGGAGATCACTACTTCCATGGACACATATGCTACAATAAGTGAAGTTTATACATAACAATTTACCTCAGCAAGCATGTGATCAGCCTCATCAAAAACAAGAATCTTTATGCAACTTGCTCCCAGCTTTCTCGACGACATCCATTTCTTTATTGTGCCAGGTGTCCCGATCACAACTTGTGCAGTTATTGGTGGTCGCTTAGACATAGGTGTATAGTTAGCACTGCTTACAGGAACCGCACACTCGGAGGTTATACCGGTGTATTTTCCCATTTTATTAAGAACCTCAATATTCTGAAAGAGATCCATTTTATTATAACAAAAGAACCAAGATCCAATATAAATGATTGCCAAAGCATTCAATTAAATGTAACAAAAGGGAGAGCTTTCACCTGAATGGCTAACTCCCTTGTATGACATATGCAAAGAGCCTGAGGAGCCTTCAAGTTCGGATCAACGCGACTCAACATCCCAAGTACAAAACAAGTAGTCTTGCCAGAGCCATTGTGTGCTTGTGCAATTAAGTCTTTGTAAGGAGGAGTCAAAATCATAGGCAAACTTATAGCTTGAATTTTACTTGGCTTTTGGAATTGCATCTCAACATACAAACCCTTCAACAACTCTGGTGATAGATTCAGCTCCTCGAAAGTTCTAGCTGATGTGTATGGAGTACCATCGATTGTAACCTAAACCAAATGAAAAATGAATCAACCGAATAGAATGACAAGAAATACGACACCACGCTACTATCTGGCACACAAACTAAAACTTGTAAACAACTTCGTCGGTTGTCAACTATCTTGAAACAGCTTCTATTTATGTAGATCGGGAATTTCAATCATGTTACTTACTTCGATGCACAAAGCACCAAATCCCAGACTGGTTAGTACATCTAGTTTTATTTATGTAGATCGGGGATTTCAATTATGCTACTCGGATGCACGAATAAAGAGTTCACGACCTGATGTATACAGCAACCAGCTAAAACTCTAAAATCCTCACATAAACCCAAAATATTTCATCAACTAAAATCGGAAAAGTTTATCCTAGATCAAAATCATCTTTCTCGCTCTTTCTCTGAATCCTCAATTCCAAGAAGCCATCTCAGCCTACACTTGCACGCACAATCTATACAGTACAAGACTTACCGCTGTGATGTTCGAGTCTTCAGGTTCTTCAAGAAATGATTCATCCTTTATTTTAAGAGATTCCATGAACTCGGAAGGCGCAGAGGACGAATCTCCAGCAGCATCCAAATCATCGTCTTCTTCATCGCCCCAAGCACGTTTTGGCACCGGAGTAACTACGGGTGTGGTAGAACTCGACCCAACGGTGTCGGCGGCGGTGGGTGCAGGGGTGGGGTTGGGGGCGGTGGCGGACGAATCTGTGCCGGTGGCAGATGGAGCTGCGGAATCTGCCATCGTGGTTTTGCTTAAACAGAAATGAGCTGCTTCTTATTGCCGCTAGTTGCCTTTAAATACTGTACTTCTCTAAGCAAAAACGGTCAGTGGGCGTCGAATCTGGCCCAATTCTGGGAAGCCCGGCCCATAACATATTTTTCAATAAAGAATCTCGCTCTTCTATTGAGGTTCTTTAGTTCAACATTATTTGGAGGTTGAATGCCTCCAATATTAGATACTGAATCATACATAATAATATTGAAGTATTTACTCTTTTTGACCACATATCCTTAGTTATAGTTAACTAAAAAAAACATTATACAATTGGTTAAATAATAACAAAAAAATTGATCAAAATATAATTTTTGTTCATTAACCTCGAAGTTTGTTTGACTTTGATCAACTCTCAATTATTTAATTTTATGTCATTTCATCATGGACATGTTTAGAGGGCGAGTATTCGTTTGTTAGTTTTTTCTTTGATTTTTTTTTTTTTGTTTGAAAAATAAAATATTCCTCTATAAATTTTAAAATATGTTAATAGTTTAGCTTATTTATATATTAAAATGGTTAATGTTATTAAATATATATCTATTAATAATATTTGATTGATTTTAGAACCTATCAAAAATATCTAAGAATAGGTGGTGCAGTGGTTAATTGTTTGATATTAATCCAATTTAATATCAATGAATTCGATCATGTACTATCTACTTAGAGTTTATGGTTCTCTCTGCTAATTAAAAATTAATACGAAAATTAGATAATTAAAAATGTATGACTAAAATGAAATGAGTTACAAAAATTGAAATTAAATCTATGAATGTCTTAAGAGGAAAACAGATTAAAGTAGTAATGTTCCATTTTAACATAAAAAATAGGCAATCGGGTTGTCATAGAAAAAGCGGGCGGGACAAATTGGAATGGTGCCCTAACTCCGACCCCAAGTCTCCGATCAAATTCTCTCTCGTCGGATCCTCGTATTGGCTTCTCCAGGGGTAACCCCGTCAACCCACCGGCGGCGTTCCATAATTGTAATTATCTTCCTAGTATGGGTTCCCATGGCCGAAGCAGTGAAAGAAAGAGAGAGAAGTCATCTTCTTCTAGGAGACGAAGCAGAAGAAGGCCGGACGACTCCGAGTCTGATTCCGATAACTCAGACAGCCGTGATTCGTCTCCGGTGGCGAGCTCTCGGAAGCGCAGGGAAAGAAACAGTCGTAGTAGGAGTAGTCACCGGAGTAGGCGAAAAAGCTCAACTCGTGGACGTGATTCAGGAGATAATAGTTCGAATGATAGTTACGATAGCAATGATGGAGCGAGGAAAGTTACTGAAGAGGAAATTAGCGAATACTTGGCCAAAAAAGCGCAGAAAAAGGTCTAGTGTTACGTTTTGTTTCCTTGGTGGAATTTGTTTTGTTTTTTTGAATTAACTTGCAGGGTTTCTAGATTATTTTTATTGCGTTTCCGTTCCATATTTCTTATCTTTTATACTCGATTCTGTTGTACAGGCCTTGCGAGTTGCTAAGAAGTTGAAGTCGCAGACTGTTTCTGGTTATTCCAACGATTCGAATCCATTTGGCGATTCCAATCTGAATGAAAAGTGAGTGTTTTTTCGTTTTGCATTTGCTTAAATCGACTAATCTCATTGCTTGTATTTTTCTGTTTTACTTAGCATGACTGCTGCTATAGGGTATTTGAAGTCTGCTTATAGTTAGCAGTTGATTTTGTGGCTGAATCAATGACAATCTGATATGCAGATTTGTGTGGCGAAAGAAAATTGAGCGCGATGTTACTCAAGGTGTGTCGCTTGATGCATTTTCAGTGAAGTCTGAGAAAAAAAGACAGAGAGAAAGAATGGTGTGTGCTTCTACTCTCAATGTTGATAATTTTCGCTTCATCTTTTGAAACTGAACTTTTATAAATGAAAGAACAGAAACAATCGTAGAGTGACTTAGTAGTTAAAAGTGTCATAACTAATTAAAAAGCGACGAGTTCAATCCATGATGTCCACCTATCTAAGAATTAATTTCTTACGAGTTTACTTGACTTCTAAATGTTGTAAGGTCAGAAGATATTTTCCGTGAGAATAGTTGAGGTACGCTCAAGCTAGCACTGACACTCATACATATAAAAGAACAAAAAAAAAAAACGAAAAAAAGAAGAAAGATCACAAGCAGGCAATATAAAAAGAAATTCTTGAGTAAAATGGATCTAACAAAACAAAAACCAAACAAAGCGACTGAAGTAAAAAAAGGGCAAAATGCACTCTTGGTCTGAAGTTAGTGTCTGTTTGGTTCTCAAGGTTATAAAGTATTATTCTTTTGGTCCGTAGTTGCAGTGTTGAAAAATTGATGTGTGTGTTTCTGCATTACTTTATTCATAGCATGTTTGTCTTTGCGATGCAGGCAGAGATTGAAAAGGTGAAGAAAAGGAGGGAGGAAAGGGCTCTTGAAAAAGCACAACATGAGGAAGAAATGGTAATCAAAACAAGTCACTGAAAGTTATTTTATTTTAATTGTTATACAGGAAGTTCTCGTAAGTTCATAATATGTGTAGACTGTTGTGTGGTATGTTCCTTTCATGGGTGAACTCTTTCTTGCTGTTATAGGCATTGCTAGCTAGAGAACGTGCTCGTGCTGAGTTTCAGGATTGGGAGAAAAAGGAAGAAGAGGTATCATCTCAATTGTAATAATTCTGAGTATTCTCGTGTGTTTCATATTGCATGGGTTTTTTCATTATTTGTTTGTGCCTTTATTGTACATGAATGACCCCTTGGGCAATTACTAATCGTGAAATTTTTGGCCGACAGTTCCATTTTGATCAAAGCAAAGTCAGATCAGAGATAAGAGTTCGTGACGGGCGTTCCAAGCCTATAGATGTTTTATCCAAGCAACTGAATGGATCAGATGATTTTGATATAGTAATTAATGAGCCATACACTGTATTCAAGGTAAATAACTCTCTGGTTATAATTCTTATGATTGTTTTTTGACTTGTGATTCCTGTCCAGTGTGCACTGAAGATTATTATTTATTTACTTACCCAGCCCGTAGTTTGTTCCCCTTTTTGGTTTCAGAATATATTTTACATGCTTTTTTTTTTCAAGTGAAACACGTGATTTTTTTTATGAGAAACTTTTGTATTGAAATTACAAGGGGGAGAACCCCAAGGAGGAGAATCACAAAAGACAATGCCAATCAGATAGGAGGGTAGAGAAGCTATAGTGATGAAATAGTGGAGTTTGTTTGCACCAAGTAATAGCCAAATAAACAATGTTTTTTTGAATAAGTATTATATTTATAAGAAGACTTTTTATCTTGAAAAAGATGCCGACTCCTATCGTTCCATATGCTCCAACAAAAAGCCCAAATGATGTTCTCCCATAGAAAGTTTTTTTTTTGAAAGGATTGCCGATGAGGGTAGTGTATAGTCCTCCTTCAGAAAAGAAAATGAAGTATTCATATTTATGGATTGAATTTTTTTCTGTATTTTCATTCTTTGTGCTTTATTTGTATTTTAATAATAATAATAATATTATTATTATTTTCGTATTGTACATTCTAAATATTGTTTTCACCGACTACAGACGCATACAATATATAGTCAATGCTTTCCTCTTATTGGTACTGACATGTATGATACAGGGCTTGACTGTGAAAGAAATGGAAGAGCTTCGTGATGACATCAAAATGCATCTTGATCTGGACAGGGCAACACCTACACATATCGAGTATTGGGAGGTGAAAACGATTATCAATTTTCTTATTTACATTTTTAATGCTCTTATCTTGAACTACATGCTACAGTGAACTGTTAACAACTAATTCTGAATCCTTTGATATTTTTCACACTTCTATTCAATATTAGTGATATCGATATAGATTCAGTTTGAACTCTTTTTAAGCCGTTCCCTTCAAATATTACCTGACTTGGGTAGTCTTGTATTTAGAAATTTTACAATAAATTATCATTATTCAGATGCCAGCTCGATTACCAGTTAGGCTATAATTTTAAAGTTTGTTATTATGCTGTTTTTAAGTAAGTTAATGCTGAATGTTTGTTATGCTTAAAGTCAGATTAAAAATGTTTATACTTAATACTGTTGTCACGGGAGGGCCTCTCGTTTCTTTGCAGGCTTTTATTTTTGTATGCCCTCTTTTGTGTTATGAAAGTTTTCACATCAGAGTAAGGTGTAGTGTCTGTCGGCTAAGCTAAGCAGTATACCTTGCCGTTTTGCAATTTAACAGGCACTTCTCGTGGTTTGTGATTGGGAGCTAGCTGAAGCTCGAAAAAAGGATGCCCTAGATAGAGCTAGAGTTCGTGGTGAGGAGCCACCTGTGGAGTTGCTTGCAGAAGAAAGGGGTCTGCATTCTAGCATTGAAACGGATGTCAAAAATCTTCTGGAAGGAAAGACTTATGGTGAATTGGAGGCATTACAATCTCAGATTGAGTCACAGATGCGTTCTGGAACTGCAAAGGTAGTTGAGTACTGGGAAGCTGTCCTAAAGCGCCTTCATATATACAAGGCCAAGGTATTTATATTTTGATGTTTTTTGTACGTCTTCTACTCTTCTGTTAAAATCTTATTAATTATGCTCACTATTATTTTTTCATTTGCAGGCTTGCTTGAAGGAAATTCATACGAAAAAACTGCATGAGCATCTTGTACGTCTCGAGCAGCCTTTCAGCAACGATGAAGATGATGAAGAAAAGATGGAACAGGAAGTCAAGATGGAAACTGATTATTCTGTACCTGCGGAAGCTGCTGCAGATGAGCTTGATATAGGTATGGCCTAGAGTCTTTATCTTGCAACCCTGATTTTATGTTCAGAGTCTAATATATACGCATCTTTTTAACTTTTTAGAAGCGGAAACATATTCGCCTGATCTCCTTGATGAAGAAGAGAATCAAGAGGCTGGATCATTTTCACCCGAACTTATGCATGGTGATGAAGATGAAGAGGCCGTTGATCCTGATGAGGATAGAGCCATACTGGTATCCTGCTGATTTTACAATAACGATCTATATACTGTAATATTACGAGCGTGGAAAGTTCGATTGCTATAACTTGGTAGATTCTGCAGGAACGTAAACGTATTGCTGTCTTAGAAGAACAACAGAGACGTATTCAAGAAGCAATGGCTACGAAACCTGCTCCTCCACCAGAGGACAATTTTGAGCTGAAAGCATCAAAGGTCATGGGAGTCATGGAGGAAGGCGATGCAGTTTTTGGATCTGGTGCTGAAGTGAACTTGGATTCACAGGTGCCCTATCATTGCCATTATCTGTCTGCTTTGTACTTGATCGTTTACGTTCTTACATTTTCAACGGTGTTCATGCCTCCCTAAAACATGCAGGTTTATTGGTGGCATGATAAATATCGTCCAAGAAAACCGAAATACTTCAATCGGGTTCACACAGGATATGAGTGGAATAAGTACAACCAGACTCACTATGATCATGACAATCCGCCTCCAAAGATTGTGCAAGGATATAAATTTAACATATTCTATCCAGACCTTGTTGACAAGATAAAAGCTCCAACTTACACCATTGAGAAGGATGGGAACAGCAGTGAGACTTGTATCATAAGGTTTCATGCAGGACCACCATATGAGGACATCGTAAGTCTTCTTTTGATCTGCAATCGAATTTAATATTCAGTTTATCTTATTTATTTATCCTCAAGGAGTGGCACTGTGGTCGAATGCTTAGACTTCGAAGGCGTGCTCCCTCAAGGTCTCAGGTTCGAGATCGATTTGTGACATTAATTTGCACACATTTCCCGTGTCTCCATTCCATTGATGTCTCCCGGTGCCTAATCTAGGATCGGGCATAGTTGCTCCGGATATAGTGGAGCAAAGCTTCGATTTCCTGTTAAAAAAAGAAAAAAGAGTATCTTATTTATTTGTTCTTAACTACATTTCTCTTAACCTTTTACAGGCATTTCGAATTGTAAACAAAGAATGGGAGTACTCTCATAAGAAGGGGTTTAAGTGCACATTTGAGCGTGGAATTTTGCACGTATACTTCAACTTTAAACGGTATCGTTATCGCAGGTAACACAAGGCTAGTCATGATCGTTACTTGCAATGGTGCACGTTCCTCTGGTACACTCTTTTTCAAGGCCCCGTTTGTAACTTCACCCACTAAACTAGAAGCAACCTTTGCAAAGTTTTGCTCGTAAGTTTACTAATAATAGATCTTTCAACTTCCTCTGCTTGATTTTTTTTTCTTTTTTATCATTTTTTATATCCATAAATATTCAGATCTACTTACAGGCACCATAGAACTTACTATCTAAGTTTATAGCAATACAACATTTGAATGTTAAAAATCCTCGGAGAAAGTTATTTTGTAAGTATGTAGCTACTATGAATGGAACACGTAAACTTCCTTGCGTCATTCCTTTGACACTTCCATATACAAGCATTTTTCCTCCCCAGCTGCCAGATTTGAAATGCGGTAACTGCATGATGGCTCGAGCAACCGTTGGTTGTGTGGTCGGTATGACTTAAAAAAGATTGAGTTCAACTGGTAAGAAAATGAATTTTGGTAGTCTGGGTATGTTTGATAACCATTTCATTTTTTGTTTTTGGTTTTTGAAATTTAAGCCTTACTTCAAACACATAATTTTCTTAAATATTTGTTTTGGTTTATGAAATTTAATTAGCATTCATATGCTTACTTTAAAAAAAAAAAATATATATATATATATAGAGAATTTACATAAATTAAATTTCAAAAATCAAAACCGAAAAATTAAATGGTTATCAAACTCTACTTTGATAAGTGTTGCAGCCAAGCTGGAGTCCCTTATGTCCGTGCCATTGGCCATTCAATAGGGTATAGTGTTCTGTTAAAGCAGTTGAGAAAAAGGTGTCATAGTTAACTAGTTAGCTAATGTTGCAGGTTTAAAAATGTAGGGTATCATGTTGATTTTGACTAATTCCATTATTAAATTGTCTTGTTTTTTGTTCTTTTTTTTTTTAATCTTTATTCATATGGCCAACATCTCGAACCTTATTGTATATATATTTTTTTCCTTTTTTTCAAAATAGTAGGTTTCTTCACCACGTTCTTGAAATAACGTTTAAAAATCAATTATATATAAATAAGGCTATGGAGGCGAATCTTTTGTTTCTAATAAATTCTTACTTGATGGGACATGACTTTTGGGAGGTGTTTGGGTATATTAGAGGAGAGGAAGAGAAGAAGTCGAACATATCTCAACTTCTCGTCAAATTTCAAATCAAAATTTATATTAAATTTCATTTAAAATAAACATCTTTTTGATAGATATAAATTTCAAAAAAAAAGTTTTTCAACATTTTCTCTAAAACACCTATTACCAAACAAGTCCTTCATGTTTCAAAATTATTGTATTTTCTCATGTTTTTACGCTTCCTCTCCTCTCCTTATCAACTTCAAAATCGAAGCACCGTTCCAAGTGTTGGGAAAGAAATAAGGGCTTGTAGAATTTTTGGTGTTTGTTGAATGCATGTAATGTTGAGGAATGCAATTGTTTGGGTAAAGATATTTACTAAGGAGAAAACGTTTGGTGCTGGTTGGGCATAATTTAACTCTTATTGCCCAACACGTGGCACCACCTGATTAGGTATTTTCTTTTCTGTTTTTGTTTTTTTTTTTGCGTTATTACATGTGTTTGGTTTTAACAATTCACCTCCCATGGCAACCGTTGGCGATGTATTTTGATAATTGTAAAATATTACATGTTTAGTAAATTTTGGTAGTTTTTTTTTTTTAATTGTCCAATTTGCCTATGATTGAATTTATCACGTGAGCTAATTGAAGATTATTAGCTACATTGACTAAACGGATTGAATTTATCACTTAAAAGTTGATTGCGTAGATATTTTGGTCATTTCATACAAATTGTTTTTTTAATGTTATTCCGGGATTTTCTTTGATTGTTTTAGTTTTTTTTTTTTTTTTTTTGCATTTTTTTGGAATTTCTTTCATATGTTATGGCTTTTCAAGTTTCTCCCACCCGGAATTTATCATGTAATAAACATTTATCTTCCTCTTCTCTTTTATCTTTTTTCATTCTCATCAAGTGCTTAGAGATGTCCATTTTCTTCGCCTAGATCCGCTCCTAACGGGGCGGAGAATCTCCGATTAGAGGGGAATAACGTCGGAGACGGGATGTAAATTTTCATGTTGTCTAAACGGGGTCGGGGACGGGGAATATTCTCCGTCCCCGATTTCCCAATTCCCGTCCCGAATTTTAATTTAAAAAAAAAATATTTATTCCTTTATTTTTTTGCTAAAATTACATATTCAAATGAATATTTTTATTTAAAATGTAAAATATAATTGAAATATATTTTTAAAATATTTAATTATTTGAATTGATTAATTAAAAAAAATGAACAAATTCTCAGCGGGAACGTGAACCCTGCAGTTTCCCAAGACGCGATACCAGAAAAAGAAACGTTGAATTTTACGAAAACGAGATTGATTTTGAAACTGTGGACAGGAGGAATG
>JBBMEG010000018.1:13513677-13528463 GCA_037832605.1 Cyclanthera cordifolia | reverse complement strand
AAGACGCGATACCAGAAAAAGAAACGTTGAATTTTACGAAAACGAGATTGATTTTGAAACTGTGGACAGGAGGAATGGGCAAAAATGAGATTGATTTTGAAACTGTGGACAGGAAGAATGCTTCCCCATCCCACCCAATGGACATCTTTATCTGTGCCTCTCGCTGCAAACTCGCTTCCCAAATCCTTCATTCTAGTATGCTTTTGTTCGCAAGTGGGTTTTGAATTTGTGGGTGTTGATTTGTTTTGGGCGAACCTGAAAATTGGCCAAACTAAAAAAATTTGTAATTCAAACCAACACCCGATTTGGATGGAGTAGTTCTAAGTTGTTCTAAGTTGTCGAAGGTTGTACACTTTATAATAATTGGCACGTATCTCTACCAGATCCAAATTCTAATCCTCTAATTTCTAAATCTTGTTATTATACTTTCAAAATAGTATTTAATCCCTAATTCCTTTGAAATTTCTCAGTAATGTTATCGATTTTTAACGTGTAAAATATTATTTTTTTTGAAACTTATGTAAATGATTTAATCTGCATAATCTTGTAAACTAACTAAAAGCTTAATGTTAATTTTTAGAAACACAGTCGAAAACAACTTTTCATCCATTAGTTTAGGATTTTTTTTATTATTATTTTTTATTATTAACATTAAAGTCCATATTTTTGGAGTATGTAAGAAATTGGTTGATATCTTAAAATGGTTTTGTGATTTGTAAAATCCATCTACTACAATCAATGTCTACATAAACCCAAAAGAAAAGAAGAAAAAAAAAAGGAGAGATATTCATAAATTATAAAATAGAAGCAACATGTAATCTTCAATTTTTATTTTTACGACTTAATTCTAAAAGTAAATATTAAAAATTAGAGGAAAAGGTAAAATTTGAGGATAAAAATACTAGAAAGGCCCCCAAAGTTCTATAAATTTGACAAATCCTATGATTACTAGGATTACACTCTGATAGGAAGTACGATTTGGTTAAGATATTTATATTTAAATTTTGAGGTCAGAGGTTTGAATCCGCTTAAATATTTCCCAGGGCCATTCATTCAAGCCAATGGAAAAAGGGAAGAAAATGGAAGTGGAACAATTGTGATGTTGATTTCCAAGAGAATATGCATCAATATAACAGCCGAAGTGCCAAAACGAGCATAGCTCAGCTGACTAAAGATGCATTAGTATCCACTCGATCTATAATTCGATTACTCCATCTCAATGTTGTAACCTCAAAAAAAAAAAAAAACTTTTCCTTTGTTTTCACAATCACTCATTCCCCAAAAAAAAAGAAGGTTCCTAAATGAGTTTGTTTTTAGTTATCCATTTGTGAATCCTCATAGATTCTTCATCCAACATGTCTCTGAAAATCCACATTCCCTGCTTCATTTTTTAATTCTCTCCACAAACCAAGCATCTGATCCCAATTCTCTTCTTCTTCTTCTTCTTCTTCTTTTTTTTTTTTTTTTGTTAAACAAAAACATTTTCATCGACCAAGTGAAAGTATTACAAAGAGTCATATTGAAACATCCATAATGTCCAATCACTAAATTAATTACAAGCTCGATAGCGTGGTTCGATGAAACGAGAGGGCGGAGGAAGAGTTTGTATGTCAAAATCGACGTAACCAAGATTTGCTCCTATATACAGTTTGCAAACTGAAAAAGTGTAGGATAAAATACCGTTATGGTCCCTAGGCTTTCACTCTTGTTTCATTTTGGTCCCTAGACTTTTAAAAGTTCAATTTTAGTGCCTACACATTCAAGTTTATTCCACAACTTTTAAATTTGTTTCATTTTGATTCTAACTTTCAAAAGTTCAATTTTAGTTCCTAAACTAAAAAAAAAAAAAAAAAAAGGTTAAATTTGGTACTTATTAGAGTTTTTTGTGTTAGTTTTTCTTTAAAAATATATCATATTTCCCTATAAACTTTAGAAATATATTCACATATTTTATTCATTCGTATTAAAATTATTAACATTATTGTACCAATTTCATTTAATATTAATTTTAAATTTATCATAAGGACCAATTTTAAACTTGTATTACAATCTAGAGACTAAAATTAAACTTTTAAAAGTTGATGGACCAAAAATGAAACAAACTTAAAAGTATATGGGCTAAGAGTGAACTTTTAAAAGTTTAAGGACAAAAATGAAACAAAGATGAAAGTTCAGAGACCAAAATAGTAGTTTAACAAAAAAAAATGTAGCTCGTGTGCCAAGATATGATTGTGAGAAAAATCCAGATCAAAGAGAAGGAAGAAAAAATACGACTTAAGTTGAAGAAGAGAAAGATTCTGGCAGTGAAGACAAGGGAAAAATGAACTTCTTTAATCATTTTCATTTCTTTTCTACCATCCCAGAATCCATCATGATCATTCCAGATAGTGTTTCATGGAATCATTCCCATCTTCTTCCTAACTTTCTTTAATATGAATATCAAAGATTACAGATAAGTTTTAACACTAAATCTACTAATCTTAAACTTCCAAGTCATCTTGAGATTTACCTTCTTCATCAATTGCTTCTGAGTTGTCGAATATCTGAGTTATGCATTCAAGTTCTTGGAGTACATCCTTCATACAAGGCCTTTCCGCTTTCTTCTCCCGCAAACAGGCGAGCGCGAGCTCCAAGAAGTGCTTCACACTCACCAGAATATTGCCGGATTGATTGCCTCCGAGGAGCTGCTTGTCGATGGCATCGATGAATGCACCATTGTGCACTTGTTGGATCACATAGATTGCTAGATTGACATCGTCTTCATCTCTTGTGAAATCTATGGCTTTCTGAGAGGTTAAAAGTTCAAGCAAGACAACCCCGAAACTATAAACGTCACTTTTATCTGTTAATTGGTAATTTCGATAGTATTCCGGGTCTAAGTAACCTAATGTACCTTGAGCACAAGTGGAAACATGGCTTAATCCTGGCAAAGCCAATCTAGAAAGTCCAAAATCTGCAACTTTGGCATTGAAATTATCATCTAAGAGTATGTTTGTTGATTTGACATCTCTGTGATAAATGGGTGGATATGCAGCTGAGTGCAGGTAAGCTAATGCTTCTGCAGTTTGTGAAGCAATTTTTAGTCTTTTTCTCCAATCCAAGAAAGTGGAGAATTTACCATGTAAATGTTCATGGAGGGTACCATTGGAAATGTATTCATATATCATCAATGGTTGCTCAGTTTCAACACAGCAACCTATAAGTTTCACAAGATTCTTGTGATTTACTTGAGATAGTATTCCGACTTCGTTAAGTATTTGCTCAGTGCTCTTTAGATTTCCCACTTTAGCCGATTTCACGGCTACAACGGTTCCATCTTGAAGTTCGCCTTTGTAAACCTCTCCGAAGCCTCCGCTACCTAGGACCCTGTCTTTTGAAAATTCATTCGTTGCTTTCTTCATCTCTTTCAGATGAAACATCCGAGCTCGTCGGCCACCATTGTTGAAATTCAACATATCTTCTCTTTCTTTACAGAGCTTTTCCTGCTTACTGAAAGTTCTGAACTTCCTGACTGTGATTAGAGCTACAATTGCAGCTAGAATGAAAAAGGAAACCAGACATACCGAGAGCTTTATACCAAGTCCAACCGTGCTCTTTCTATTTGCCCTTCGACATGTTCCAAGAATATGATCCCAATAGTAGCCCCGTCTGCAAAGGCAACGAGAACGGCTATTGGAACCACCAGTAGGAAGACAATCTGACGCCCCACGACAATCAGATTGAGTTCTACAGAATGGTTCAGGGGGAGCAGCCCATTGAATTTCCAACCCTTCCTCCCACTGATTTGCAGGTTTTCCTACATCTAGATGAAGGATGCTCCTGAAAGCTCTACAGCCTGAGTTATGAAGCCGTATCTTATATGCCGATGGCATCCCACCAGAGACGAACGTGCAACAAGGATCAAGAACACTTGCACACTGAAATGCTCTTTTTCCATCAACCCGTCCCGAACTTGCCAAGTAGTGGTGACAGAGACTCGAAGGAGTGCAATTGAGCGGCGAGACCAGCAGGCGAGGAGAACAATTCAAGAGAAAAACTGTATTTGATGAAGTGATGTTAAAAGGGAGTGATTGGTTTAACCAAAGGCCTTCACTGACCAACATGTCTCGAGTAACACACGAGTCAGGAACCCACGAAGATGGTTGGATCACCAAACGTTGACTCGAAGCGTTGATTTTGAGGACGGTATATGAACTTCCATTAAGTGCATCAAAGTAGAGTATCCGTGAACGAGAATCACAGCGGAGAGCATAGTCTAAGTTACCACAGTTGGGATTGGTACTCAGAGGATACGGAACTTGAATCGGGCCGCAGCTCGGGCAGGTTATCTGAGAATTGCAGCAGGTACTAAAAAACAGAAGAAAGAAAAGGTAGCTTCCAAACAAGCATGGTGTTGTGATCTTCATAGTTATCAAGTACCAAAGGGCCAATGAGGATGAGCTGATTTACGGAACAGTCGAGTGGAGCGTGGCATAAATAGAAGATGGGAGGCTAGAGAATAAAGTAGGAAGACATGAACATGAAAAGGTGGAAAGAATCTGTGTATGATATTTTGGATTTATACAGACTGGTGGATTCCTCTTGAATGGTCACAATAAAGGAGGTTTTACTAGAATGCATTGTCTCCATAAACCAAGCTACTTCCAGAAAGGGCTTTGAATTCCTTCACAATTTTCCTTCTTCCTTTTTTTTTTATAATATAATTGAGCAACAAATCATGACAAACAAGGAAACCATATAATTTATAATATATTAAACAAGATATTCCATTTTCTAATGGAACCTGCACTACCAACTCTCAGTTGCTTTCCACAAGTACAAGTGATATTCATAAAAGAGGAGAATGAATTTATTATTTCATTGAAAATTAAGTATCCAAAAAATGGAAATGGACTTATCTTTCTGGACAAAGAAGACTCAAACTAAGCAAGCTTTTCCCTTCTGCACCAATTTTCGTACTACCAATCATTGCTGATCCATATCACTGAGAAATCGTGCTGGTCGGGCCAGAATACTTCTATCGATTAGCCTTCAACTATTTTTACTGGAGTCCTACACTCACAAAAAAGGGGTAAAACTAATCATAATAGAAAAGAAAATCTACCAAATACTGAAGAATATCAAAAACCACTGCTTACCCAAATGGACTTTGTTTGATGGATAGCAATTCCACATCCAACTACGGATCCAGAGATAAATACAACTATTAGTTGATATAATTAAATTTACCTCAATCTATCGGCTTAAGCTTTTAGGTTGATTGGTAATTTACATAATTCAATATGGTATCAGAGCAGAAGGTCACGAGTTCGAATCCTTACCAAGTCGTTTTCTCTCCATTTAAAATTAATTCCACTAGTAGGACAGTTCTAAAATTTCTAAGTCCACAAGTGAGAAGGGGTATTAGTTGATAATTAAATTTACCCCAACTTATCAGCTAAAACTTTTAGATTGATTGGTAGTTTATATAATAATTCAACGTAAATCCATATAGTTAAGCAGTAATTAAAAGGTAAAAGATGTTCTCGATGTTCATTTTCCCTTTTTTAATGGTAAAAGTTCAACTAATAATGATGTCTTTTACCATTGAAACAAGAATGAACAAGCCTATCTATCAAGGCTTGCTACTGATGATCAAATACATCACTAGAAAATCTAAAGAAAGGCTACCTCTATTGTTGCATTTGGAGGAATTTCTTGAACCCCTTTGCTTCCATAAGCTAACTCAGGAGGAACTATAAGCAACCTCTGCAAAAAAAAAAAAAAACAAAAAACAAATGAAGTATTTCAGCAAAAACGAAAACCGAAAACTGAAAACCGATAAGCTTTTGTAATGAGTGGCATTTAATCAATTCTCATACTCAAATGATATCTCACCTGACCTCCAACCCTCATGCCTTGAACACCTAGATCCAATCCCTTGAGGACTGATCCTCTTTCTGATTGGCCTACATCAAATCCATAAGGCTGCACCAATTCCCCAGTTAAAGACAAATTATAATATTTTGGAAATAACAAAAGATTTTTACCATCATAACATCTGATTAAATTTGTCA
Source organism: Cyclanthera cordifolia (assembly GCA_037832605.1). Taxonomy (NCBI): domain Eukaryota; kingdom Viridiplantae; phylum Streptophyta; class Magnoliopsida; order Cucurbitales; family Cucurbitaceae; genus Cyclanthera; species Cyclanthera cordifolia. The sequence continues at coordinate 13,522,407 of JBBMEG010000018.1, read as the reverse complement.
GTATTGTGTGCTGTTATTGATTAAAAGGGTGAACTTATAAAACGACTAAGTTGGTTTGGTCAACTTTACCGTTCCTCCGCCAACACCGAGCCCTTGTCTACTTGTCATAAATGTGATCCCTCTCCATTTAGCCACATAGTGAACCTACAAAATGACACATTATATTCTAGTTATGATCTTCTTAGAACACATGCTAAATTTTGGATCAAATAGAATATAGTTTGAGACTTTGAGTATGCACCAGTAAATTACTGGCTGAAGAATAGTATGTTAGGTTTGGGACCTTAGGAATAACATCTAACTTCTATTGATAACTAATTGATACAAGGTAAATCACCGAGATTTAGAGAAACTTGGACTTCCCCATCTTCAGAACCATTCTCAAGCCCTAATTTCTTTTACAATTTTCATAGATGTCTAACCACTCACTAACCCTCCCTATTTATAACCATAATATCCCCTCTAACTAATCGCACCCATGCCCCTAATGTATTTATAATATTTCTAAGGTCCCAAACCTAACCTAGTATAATACAAATTATTGAAGATCGTTCATACTTTTTTTCATAGAACTTTCTCAAGAATTTCGGAGCCAAGAAGAACTCTTCCATTCTTTTTGGTTGTCTAGGAAAAATAAGAGATAGGTCAACATTGATCAAATATTTGATTTGAAAGAAGCGAGAACTTGAGCAATGAAGTTTCGATCTAGTCAAGGTTCATGCAGCTTCTTGGAGTGCTATGCCCAAAGTTATTGGAAGCTATCCATTTCATTTTAATTCTTGATGGGGTGTTCTTTTTATAATCCTTCGTATTGTTGAAGTCCGGTTTTGGAGGTTATGCTTCTATTAGAGATACTCACTTAGTGGACATTTGTCCCACATTAGAAATGTGAGGATTCTTCAACACATTTATATGATATGTGGACTACTCCCCTCATTGCCAATTCATTTTGAGATGGATACTCACATTTTCTACTATGGTATCAAAGTTCTAGGTTATTAATCTCTAAAAATTCCAAGGATCCCACCCAAACGAGCAAAAACTTAAGCGGTCATTTGATGATCCTAAAAGTTTTGATCCGGCCCAAGCGAGTAAGCCAAAGCGGGAATTATTTCAGTCCACAAATTCGAATGTAATTCAAGATGGTCTTCCTTATATGGCCCCATCTTGAGGGGACATGTTGGAGATACTCACCATGTGGTCATTTGTCCCACATTGGAAAGGTGAAGATTCTTCAGTACATTTATATGATATGTGGGCTACTCCCCTCATTGACAATTGGTTTTGAGATGGATGCTCATACTTTCTAATAGCTTACGTAGAAGATTCTAGCCTGTAACATTTAAAATATCAATAAAATCTATGAATACACTTCTTTTTCCCTATAGAACAAAAGGGAAGTAAATATTTAATGGGAAACTGGGGGCATATTGAACCAGAAAGTAATTTGCTCAGGACCAGTATTGGATTCCATCAAAGACTCACCGGTTGTCTAAGATTTCAGAAGAGAATAAACAAACATCCCAGAATGACTAGGAAGTTATTCTCCTAAAAGGTGGCATCTTAGAAGTATCAATCAAAGGCAAGATAAGTGCATTTGGTGTATAATAGTTTCCTGAGAGGTGTTTGGATGAATTATTGTAGAGTGATTAGAAATGAGGGATTATTTTGAGTGGTTTTAAAGAAGAAATTGTAGTAATACCTCATTTGTATGAAGTGTTTAAAAAGTGATTATAAAGGCTCGTTTTTAATAGCTCTACAAAACACCCAAACAAACTGCCCCCAAGTGTTCAAAGATGAGTGGTTGTTACGCACAGTCAATCTATTGGCCATTCTATTTCTGTTGAAAAAAAAGTGTAAATATTGTTGTTGAATGTAGAAATACAGCTAGCTCACAACCGTACTGCAACACGAGATCCAATCACAGCCTTAGTTCCTCCTCCAACCTTCAAGTCATAGTACCTGAAGGATACATTTATTTTCTGAGTTTCAATATATGTTAACGAAAAAACAAGACCATAACCAACCACATCTTTGAATTAGCAAGGTCATGAGGTAAGAGTTTCTGAATATGAAATATAATCTCAACCAAAAAAAGTGTTATTCCAAGAGAAGAAATTTTAGAAATGAGAAAACAGAATTGTGTAGATTGTTATCCGTAAGGAATCCTATACCTTATCGGTTTCTAAAAATTCACAGAATGATACCAAACACCAAAAGCGAAGAAATATGATCCATAGAATAAATTCATAATCCATAATGTACTTCAGTACAAACACTAACAAAAATAACAAGATAAAGTGATAAGGAATAACGACAAGCTAACCGGTGAATTCGAGAGTACTAGACATCTCTCCTCCAAGTCCTCAGACCTAGCCTCCAAAATAAGACTCCCCTTTCTTCAAACCCTATGACTACTATTTATAACATAAACTCTCCCCTGGTTCCTAAAATATCCCTTACCACTACCCAAAATACCCTTAAACGGGTCTCTCACATAATCATTAACAATGAAGCCGCATCAACATTTATTATTTAAAAGACTAAATCCTCATAAAAGACAATAATAAAGAACTAAGAAAGAGATGAGGAAGAGTAGTAAAATATAAAAATATGCAGAAAAATGTATTTTTGGTAATGAAAACTTACTTCAAACCATTTGGGAGAGTGGTAAACTCACTTTCAGGTATTTTTGCTCCTCTTAACTGTAAAATTAGAAGCTTTTCAAATACTTATACATTTGAAAAACAAAATAGTTCTTCAATAGAGAAAAGAACAAAATGATGCAACTTTATTTTTTATGAATCAACAGAGGGAAAAAAAACTTACAGCCCTTTTACTAACAGCTTTCGCTGCATTGCAGAAATATATACCCGCAGCTGAAACAAAAAAATAGTTCTCAAAAAACAAAAAATTATAAATCATTAAGAGCTTAGATGGATGAGTTCAAGTTAGAAACCATTGACATGGAGTTTAATATCTTATGAGTTTAGTTTCAACTAATGTTGTAGGATAAAGTACGGACACCATTAGAATAGTTAAAGTAATGATGCAAAACAACTCTTCTAGAATCTGACTGAACAGACACATAAGATATACCATTTTCCCTTGCAAGATTTTAAGAAGAGTTGTTGTTTAATACCGAATGGAAGTAAGTCCCCAAGGGGCAGCTTCTACTCGTAGGTTTCCAAAGTATGATTTATTGGAGATCCCAAGTTTGAACCCCGCGAGTAAGCTTCATTGTAAAATTCCTTGTTGTCTACTAGATTCAAACATTAAAATGGGTGCAAGTGCCCCAGGTATGTAATGTGGCAAAACTTTGATTCCCGATTATAAAAAAAAGGGAGTAAGATGCGTTTGGGAGGAGTTGTTATCTATAGTTGGCCATTATGGTACAAACAGTCCCAACCCTCAAAGGGTTGTAATTGAGGCATGTGGTGGATGTAATTGAGGCATCTCATTGCTAGTGGTCTCTCAATCAGAAACAACTACTCAAACTCAATACATTCCAATTAGAGTTTGGCTCCAGATTCAATCACAGTTTCTATTACAACAGTAAATTACACTAATTCTTATCAAAAAAATCAGCAGCAAATCGAACATGCAATACATTCTAAGGCAGAAAAGCTTCAATACAGTTCAACAACAGCAACAAAATCATCAACAAATACAAATACAAAAAAAAAGACAGAGATACCTGTGGACAGGAAAGAACCAATCAATGCCCTCCTTCCCTCACACCGCAGCCATTCTTTGGTTTGTTCTGAAGATTGGCATCGACAAGATAAAACAGATGGTCGTCTCTTCCCTGCAGAATCAGAGATATTAACTCAATCTGAAAGAAACCCACAAAAAAACTAAAAACAGAAGAGAAACAAAGAGAAAAAAGAGACCGATAATGGCGAAGGGATTATGGGGTTTATGGAAAACAGTGAGGTTTTGTTTGAAGGAAGGAAGAAGGAAGAGCTCCATTGGGTTGATTAGTGAGAGAGTTATGAAATGGGATTCAATGGAAATTAGTTGGTTAAAAATTGAGAGAAAAAAGGAAGATGATATCCACAATCCCATCCACAATTTCAGGTGGCCCAGATGATTTTCTGTCAACATTACCCACATTCATGATTCCCAATTTGTTTGTTCTAATATCTTTCGACTTATTTCCATTTGATTGCTCTTTATTTTAATCATTTTTCATGTGATATATTTCTAAAGTTTGGTTCTTTGGATTTTGGAGGAGAGGAGAGGGAGAAGAGAGGAGAAGAAAAAAAAAAAAAAAAATCATGCGAAAAGTTGATGGTCAAACAATAAGAACAAATTCATTTCCTTTCCTTCTTAACTTTTTCCACCACACCAAATATGTTATTTCGGTCGAGCACGATTATGTTGCAATACAATTATTTAGATATTATTTCGCTGCCCCATTAACTAGCAGGTATTAACGGGATAAATTGACACCTCACTTTCGAAGAAGTAGTTGGAGCTGGGCTCCGAATTATGAGAGTTTGCTTCCCTCACATCTCGGTCACTTTTACTTTTACGTTATTTCGTAATCCCTAGGGTATGATACCTTATAGCTTTGCTAAGGTCCTCGTGCCATGCTTCATCCCCTTTCGCAGCATTCTTCTAGAGGAAGGAAGATGGGCTTTTTGAACTGGCTTACTTCCTTGAATGTGCCTTTGGACGGCGATCGCTATCGTTTTCTTGCTTTCTTCAAGTCGTCGAATTGTTATAGAATGCCATTATATCAGGTATAGTTCGTAGGATGAAGCCTTAGTGTAGGCCATGGGGTGGAAGTAGTTGGCTAGACACTGTATTGAGAAGGCTTATGAGAGAACGAGTCGAATATGAGCAAAACCCATTGTCAAAAGAAAGCGTCTTGTGCAAACGTTATTTTTTAGTGATACAGATAGGGAATTTCATGAAAATATACGATACATATTCTCCTATGATCTTTGTCAATTATTTTTATTTTTGTATTCTTATATTTATAGACATTTAAAAATTCATATCTTATTCAGAAGATAGTTCATATACAATGGAGAGTTAATTAATTGTACATCCAAATATAAATTACAAATTATAAATTACAATTAGACAAGAATTTGTACAAATTCAGGTGCTCTTATTCTGGTCTAATTTTTCTTTTCATTTTTTGATTCTTTTCAATACTCCCAACACAGGGTATCCTTTGAAGAAGCTTTGGCCTTGTGCTTTTAATTTGATCACATGGGCATTCAACATCATCCAAAGCCTTTTTATTTCTTTCCAATTCCTCATGATTCTCATTCTGGGCTTGCTGTTCTTGTTCTTGCTTTCTTATTACCTCAAATTCTTCTTTCAATTGATTGAATTCTGATGAAAGTTTGTTCAAATCTTCCATTGTCACTTGTTTTTCTTCTTCAATCTAAAAAAAATAAAAAATAAAAACTCTCTAGATTTAGTTAAATGCCGAGATATGAAAAAGAATCGTATATCTATGTATTGCATGTTTGAATCTCCAACGTCGTTGTACTAAAAAAACTATATCTATGTGCAAATGAGATTTTTAAACAAAATTAAAAAACATTCTCTCTTTGATTAAAATGTTCTAAAATAGATAGCCAATATTTTAAAAAGTAGTTTTTATAACCATTTTTTGTTTGGTCTAATGGGCAGCAAGATTGCTTCAGTAACATCTTGTATAATTTAATAATTAAGGGTTTGTAAGTTTAAATCTTTACCTTCTAAGAAAAAAGTTGTCTTAATGGATCAATTAAACTTGGTAAATTATAAAGCAGAAATACCAATTGTAGCAATTCGGTTTATAATCATAAAATTATACCAGAGATGTGACGTGCATGAAAATTCACAAAAAAATTAGCAAAATATTCGCACTTGTAAAACGAAACTTGGACATCTCAGAAATTCCTTGCAATTCTACTGAATCAAAATATCTACTTTGTTCAGACAATTAAAAGTATATAAATAAATGTTGATATCTCACTTTTCAACTAAAACAGTTTAAATATAAACTATAACAAAATAGTTCGTGAAAAACGATACGCAACTCAACTTATATTAGTCTCACCATTTGTTTTATTAATCATAGATTCAAATTATATTTGCACTTGAGCATTAGGATGGTTACTTTTACAAATAATAGTTTATAAATCTTCTCTTGAGTTAAAAGACAAAAGTTGGATTACAATTTTGTCTATGCCATTCATATGTGTGTCAAATAAATTCAACTTCAAAAAGTATTCGATAATTATATTTAATTTTGTATCAATAAATCTCTATTTTTCAAAAAAAGTAATCAATTCTAAACTTTCAATAAAATCATTAAAAGTTCGTTTTTTATTTTTTTTTTTTGCTTTTTTTTAATGTTGAATATATGTGAATGACATTATAATTCACACAATTGAAAATTCTAATTGTCTAATTGTTATTTTAAAGTTTATAAATTTTAACAAATAATTAGACAAAAACGCTCCTTCAAAATTATAATTTCAATTCATGATAACTATTTATGTTGTATTTTTTTAACATCTAAATATTATATGATTTAGACATCGTTAAGTATTGATTCACAAATTAAAATAATAATAAGACAGAACTTCTAATTTAATCATAAACAAAATACAAAATACAATAAAATTGAGTGAATTTAAAAAAAAAATAATAAATAAATAATAAAAAGAAAGAAAGAAGAAACCTTGAATGAGGATGAATCTATCTTTTCCTCTTGCAATTGATCCATTTGCATTTTGAGCTCTCTAACTTCATTCCCCAACTTCTCAATTATCTTTTTCTTAGTTTCCATTTCTTCATTATTTCTCCAAAGCTCTGTTTTACTTTCTTCAATCTTCAAATTCTTCTCTCTTATAATCTTTGATTGTTCCTTCAATCTCTTCTTCAGCCTCTTTACTTCTCTCTCAAGCAACTTGTTTTCTGTTTTATGGCCTTCAAGTTGCTCTGAAACTCCCAAATATTCTGACACCAAACTCTCAAAACTTTTTCTTTCTTCTTCCATTAATAGAATCTCCTTCTCCAAGAAACTTATATGAGCCATATCCAAGATCAATGTGTTCTTCAGCTCCACAAGCAAAGCTTCTCTCTCTTTCAAATTTTGATACCAGATAAATTGCTTTTCTATCTCCATTTCTTTTCTTTCAAGATCTTCAACTCTGTTTTTTAAGCTTGAAAGAACTTCATCAACTTCCAAAGAAAGTGGGTTTGATTGATTGATCTGGTTGTGAAATTTGTCATTTTGAATGGGTTTTGATTTGGGTTTGAAAGGGTTTTTTAAGGAGGATGGAAATGAACCTTTTGCCATCATTATTGCACACACTCCACCAGCTGCTGCTAGAGCTAGAGGAATTCCTATTTTCAACAGCATTGGCTCTAAATTTCCTGTTTTGGAAGTCGTGTTCGCCATCGAAAAACTGGTTTCGTTTGATTCGATTGCTTGAGATGTTACGTGAGGCTTCGAAGGTGCGAAGTTGCTTGACGAGGAGGAATTGACCGGTATGAAGAGGATGGTTTGACTCTCTACCTATCAAACCTATGTTCTTCTCTTGTTGGTGATTGCGAATTAAGGGATTCAAATTTACGACACCGCAGCTTATAGGCGTGCTTCGTAGCGCCTTGTCTCAATGGACTTGTTTGAAAATGGATTTAGAAAATTGAAAAAAATTTGAACTTTTCTTGATCAAAATGGTGTTGAAGATTCTTTACCAAACTGTTGAATGCTTCCAAGCTTTCTTTTAAGGCTTGGAGTTTCTTTGGGTCCAATCAATCTACTTTGGTTTTGGGGAAGAAACAAATTTGATGTTATTCTATTCTTATAATTTAAACTTAGCATAACCTTTTGGGCAGTATTGAAATTTATTTGTGAATTTACTGCTTCTAGTTAACTCTGCGCACAAACCTATACTACTTAAAATGAACTTGATGTTATTATATCATTTTCGTATATTTTTATATTTATGGTGTTTGGTTCAAATTTTAGAGAGGGTAACATGCATTTTTACTAATAAAAGTGATTTTGGAAAAATTCTAATATCCTACGATAAATAAATAAATAGAGAAAAAAAAAAAAGACATCCACAACAACGTGTGTATTTTTTTTTTTTTTTTTTTTTTGAGATTACAGAGAACTTTAGCTCGTGATCTTTTGATCATCCAGTCATCACTAATGCTACTAAATTAATGGTCTTGTTGGCTATGCTTTTCGTGAATTTTTTTTTTTTTTTTTTTTTTTGAAGAAACTTGATTAATGAAAGCATTTAACAAGTTTGAAGATGCTTTTATATGCAAACATTTCTCCTTGAAACACTGCCAATCACACATGATGCTCATATAAGGAATTCATTTAGATCTCTCTATTTTTTTGGGTATTTAACCAACAAACTTTTTAATATACAATTTTTATGACCTATAAACGGGGCTGACATATTACTAATTTGAACTAGGGCAAGAATGAACTCAGCTCAAATTTGAAATAAAAACTATTAATTCGAGGGGTCATTAAGGTCATTAAGGAAAATTGATTAGAGGGGCCATTAAGGTCAAGGAAGTTGAACTTAAGGCTTTGATTAATTCGAGCAACAATGATAGAACAGATGATATTATTAGAACGGAAAATTGTATTGATAAACTTATTGAGGAGGATGAAATTTATTGGAAACAAAGATCTAGAGAAGATTGGCTTAAGTGGGGGGATAGAAATACCAAGTGGTTTCATATGAG
>JBBMEG010000018.1:13500660-13513577 GCA_037832605.1 Cyclanthera cordifolia | reverse complement strand
ATTTAAAAATACCGTTGCAATCAAGAATTTTATATAATTTTTTTAAAAAAAATCTTAATAAATACTAATTTGAAATAAACACATTATTAATAAAAGAAAGGGATATTTACGACTTTTGACACCGACTTTGTTAAATAGAGGGTGTATATATACAAGGCTCGAACAGATGGATGGTGGCTCCAGGAATTAAGCCTTGCTTGATAAACCCAACTTATTTCTTAAGTCTAAACCGAAAAGTTTCTTCCTACTGTCTCTCTTTCTTTCACTACAATGTGCAGAAACAAACTTATAATTCGATCTTTGCTCTTAAATCTTCCCTTCTGAGAACTCAAACCCCACCCCCCGCAAAATTCCACCGAAATGCGGGCCTTCATTTCCTTGATCTTCGTCTTCCTATCCGTTTTCCTGCCGGCGACGGTGGTCTACTCCGGCTTTCCCGTCGGACTTCTCCATCTGCAGAGGGCTTTGCCTTCATCTCGCTCTGTCGAACTCGAAACCCTCAGAGCTCGAGACCGTCTCAGGCATGCCAGAATCTTGCAAGGTGTCGTCAGTGGCGTTGTCGACTTCTCAGTCGAAGGTTCTTCCGATCCATTGCTCGTCGGGTACCTCCTGCTCGATCTTCTTTAATTTTTGTTGTTTCATGCGTTCGTTAGCCATATAAACTAGGATTATTGTGGTTTTCTTGCCTCCTGGTTTAATGGATTGTGATCGATTTCTGTGAATTCTCTGTTTAGCGGCTGGTAGGTCGTTCATGGGAGTGAGAGAGATAGGTATAGGAAATAGAATAAAGAAAGCGAAACAACGATGGTCGAATTGATCTTATTGATTGAAAACTGGATAATTGCTTTATATTCTTCTTTTCCTTTTCTTCTGTTCATCTAAATAATAATAAATGCGTACTTTAATTATTGTTTTGATTCTTCTTGTTCTTTCTTTATTTTAATATTTCTTGTGGATGTGCTACTTTACACTCGCTGTGAGTTAAAAAAAATATAGCCGTTTGTTTTTTTGGGGGTTTTCTTCTTACATCCTTCCTTCTTTCAGTATTCCATGGATGTTTCATTTTTGTGTTGAATGTAATGTACTCTCTTTGAAATTTTCTAGACGAGCATACTTTTAATCTTGTTGTTAATGGCTTGTTTAGGCTTTACTTTACCAAAGTAAAATTAGGCACTCCTCCGAGGGAATTTACGGTGCAGATCGACACTGGAAGTGATATATTGTGGGTTAACTGCAATTCCTGCAATGGCTGCCCCAGATCAAGTGGACTTGGAGTAAGAGTCTTTTTCTTTTTCCTCCTCTTTTGCTAGTTTCAAATTCCCTCATGGCCCTCAAGTTAAAGGCCTTATTTTAGTTTATACTGTGCAGGTTCAACTAAATTTCTTTGATGCTTCCAGCTCATCAAGTTCGTCACTGGTTTCCTGCGCGGACCCAATATGCAGTTCTGCATTCCAAACAACTGCTACTCAGTGTTTAGCTCAGACTAACCAATGCAGTTACACCTTTCAGTATGGTGATGGAAGTGGAACATCAGGTTATTATGTATCTGAGTCCATGTACTTTGACATGGTTATGGGGCATTCTATGATTGCCAACTCTTCAGCTGCAGTTGTTTTTGGGTGAGTTTCATTGGGGCAATTTCTACATATGAGAAATTGCATAGCCCACACGTTATTGAAATGGACACTATTAGGATAAAGTTGCTATTCTATTTCTTACCACACAAAAAGCTATTTGGATGTACTCTCAGTTGGTATTTCCTCGGAACTACCATGTTTACCTGGACATCGGGAAGAATATGAAGTTAATGTCTGTCTCGTCAACATACACTTAACTTTTTGCTACCAAATATAATGTCTACTGTTATGGTCTCAATATATTCCTTCTAGCCCTGTGGTGACATGTTTTATGCTTTTACATTATTTTGGGAAAAGCTGAATGTATCATATTATCTATATATGCAGTTGTAGCACATATCAGTCAGGAGACTTGACTAAATCAGACCATGCGATAGATGGCATTTTTGGATTTGGCCCTGGGGGGTTGTCTGTCATATCACAGTTGTCAGCTCGAGGAATCACCCCTAAAATATTTTCCCACTGTTTAAAAGGAGAAGGAAATGGTGGCGGAATATTGGTTCTTGGTGAGGTTTTGGAGCCAGATATTGTGTATAGCCCACTTGTGCCCTCCCAGTACGTCCAACTTCATCATTCTTTTTCTTAGTTGAAAGTTTACTGCTAAAAACCATAAGTAAAAATGTTGCTACTAATTTCAAAGTTACGGAATCCTTCTATGTCAAGAACCACCTATATGTGTGGGATTCTTGCCTAATTAATTGCTGATATTAACCTTTTGGAATGCATAAATTACTTAAAACAATTTTGTCACAAACAAATGATTGTTCTCTGATGGTTGTTTTGTTTCGCTAGTACCTCCCTTCCAACTTGTTTCCTATAATGGAGAGATGATTCCTAGCCTTGGATTTAGAAAGTACTACAATTAAGCATTCTATCAACTGCATTGTTCTCCTGTTTTGGGTTTTATTTCACATTTGTGGTTATGTTGATAGACAAATGTACTACTGTTCAGAAGTTTGACTGTTTCCTTAATTAAAATATCAGGCCACACTATAACTTATATCTGCAAAGCATTTCTGTCGATGGTCAGACGCTGCCAATTGATCCATCTGTGTTTGCAACATCGGCCAATAGAGGAACTATTGTAGACTCTGGGACCACATTGGCTTACCTGGTGGAAGAAGCTTATATTCCATTTGTTAATGCAGTAAGTATCCTTTCCCCATGTCAAAATCAATATTTTATATTTGCAGTGACCTAATAGTTTTAAAGATTTAGGAATAAAATAAAATATATTTACAACTCAGCTTTCTTGTCAGTTTCCATCACTCATTTTATTGGTAAAAATCCCAAAATGATTGTTTTGCAACAATTTAGTAGGGTTAAAGATTGAAATGGAACTTTTAAGATAAAGGGCCTAATGTATTCTAAACCTAAACTCTTATTGATGTGTTCATGCAACTGCTCAATATGTGTTGTACTTTTGACTTGTTTAGATAACTGCTGCTGTTTCCCAATCTGTGACTCCTACTATTTCGAAGGGCAACCAGTGTTATTTAGTATCCACCAGGTGTGCTTTTCTACTTTTAACTGTATCAAAAGCAGTGTAGGATCTTCGAGGAAAAAAATACATTATGTTCTTCGACTGATCCAAGAATTCAATGTGGCAAAATTGTTTTCTATGTCCAGTGTAGGCGAAATATTTCCTCTGGTTAACTTAAATTTCGCGGGCAGTGCATCTATGGTGTTAAAACCCGAAGAATATCTTATGCAGCTTGGTTTTTATGTAAGTTGTGTGAGATTCATTCCTTAAATTGTTTACCGATACCGACCATATCAGGATATTTGATATTGCCCTGTCCTTGCAGGAAGCTGCTGCATTGTGGTGTATTGGTTTTCAGAAAGTTCAGGAAGGATTAACAATTTTAGGAGGTTAGCCTCTATGACCTAGTACTTGGGTAAAAAATGCTCCAACTTCTTTTAGTAAAAACTGTGTTCTCTATTATATGTTGGTTGGATTCGACACTTCATTATTTTGTACGACAGCTTCACAAATCAGTGTATGATTTCCATAGTTTTTTAATCTCATTTTAGTGCCTTCCTCTTGCAGATCTCGTTATGAAAGATAAGATATTCGTATACGATTTAGCTCGACAGAGAATTGGGTGGGCTAACTATGATTGTAAGTTGCATTTGATGCAGTATATGCATAGATCTTGTAGTACAAACCTATTGAACCACTTTGATTTTGATTTTTGTGAAAACAAACGTATATACAGGCTCTCAAGCTGTAAATGTATCAGTCACGTCTGGGAAGAACGAGTTCGTCAATGCAGGACAGGTGAATGTGAGCGGCTCAACCCGAGATAAGCTCCTTCAATCACTTCCTATGGAAGGATTAGCTCTGTTACTGAGTTTGATTTTGTTAATCCGCTCCCAGTTTCTGTAATTTCTTAACTGTGTAGTTCTCACTTCTCAAATTTCCCATTCTTTGCACCAATTGTTTGCCTCTCCATCTATATTTATGATGATTGGTAGTGGCTGTGTTGTGCTATTATTTTCAGACCATGGGAGATGCAATGGGCTGAGATATTCTGGCTCACTGCTTAATTGGGCCCGTCTTCTTTGGGTTTAAAACTTGGGCCTCCATCTTGTAAAGGGCCCATATTTTGAACAATGGTAGGATTGTATATTATGTGCTACTGAGTTGTAGAGTGAGGTCTTGGTGTTTGCTTCTTGATGAGTGATAGATTGCAGAGTAACTGTATTTTAAGCCTGAGCATTTGAACAAATGTACTGCGCTTTCTTTTCCTCTCACATTTCTGTACTAATGTAATATTCTTATTTTTCAAAAGTTGTTTTTCAGATAATTTTAGTGCCTCGTTATTTTGTTTGATTGAATAAAAAATCAAATTATATGACCTGTCTAAGAAATTTCGACCAACCAGAAGTTGCCATGTCAATTACAAATTAATGACAAAATTAAATTAAATTTTGGGTCAATTAAAATTCCGTAATTATTGTTTCATAACTAATTGAATTATTAGTAGGTTTATTTGAATGTTAGGTCCAAATTAAACTAGACCCAAGACCAAGCTTCAAATCCAAAGTTCATAAAAGTCTAGGCCCAATTTCCAATCGTCCATAAAACCCAAGACACGTAAGAGTTCTATAAATAGAGAGCAAAGGAAGACAAAAACAAGAAGATTCAAATCGAAGATAGAAGATTTAGAGTTCAAATCTCGCAACTTTCAAGATCCGTCAACGAGTCAAAGAATTCAAAATCAAAACTTTAAGAATTCAAAACGCCCAATAACAAGGGCATCAACAAATCAATCGTCACTTCGCCTGCAAGCTAAAGATTCAATCCTCTTGAGAACAAGCTTGTGAGCTCTTTGATCAACATCTTTTAAGTTTCACATCTCCAAAAAAAGATTAGATGATAAATATTATAGATTATAATACATGCAACAAATAAATAAAAATTCAAACTTCATATACAAGTATCTTTCCCTTGTGTGAACACTATGATTATATGTAAGTTAAAAATTAATTTACCGTTAAAAAAAAAGTTAATATCATATATACAAATTTGTTAATTACTAAATGAGCTGATAGAATAGAGGTTTGGCTTCTATACTTTTTCTTACACTAATTTTCTACCAATTAATTATATTTTTTTTTTGAAAATAATTAATTATATATTTATAATGGGATTGGACCGCAATAAAAAAAAAAAAAAAAAAAAAAAAAAAATCTGACGGTGCGATTCTCCATTTTAATTTTTTTTTAATCGAAACATGTAACCGCCCAAAATTTTGAATTATTTAAAAATAAATTATATTTTTATTTATGGGGAGGATCGAGCAGTAAAAATGACCAATTTGTCCTTCAAAAGGGTTGTTCGAACTTAAGGAATCAAGGCGGCAAAAAGGAATTTTATGAAAATATGGTTAAAATTGGAGTTTTGGACATCAGTGACATTTTTTAATTTTTAGCCACAACAAACAAAATAGGAAAAAAGACAAATTAGGATTAATCATTGGGCTATAAATACCCAATGATCATTAAACTTTAATCATTTAATCATTAGTCGTCAGAGTTCATAAATCGAGGCATCAAAATCAGCGAAGTTAGATCCACCGTACGTGAAAATCGGTGTTGTCGCCGCCATCAGACGATGTTTTCCGTGCACGTCGCCGCCCCAGACTGGCGCACGAATTCGAGGAGGTCGCGTGCCGTTCTGCCATTTGTCGTGTCAGGGCCACCGCCCATATCCACCAATCAGCGACGCCCTCAGCTGTAGCCAATCAACGATGTTGTCTCTCCCCGCCTCTAAACTTCGAATACGTGGCGTGATTCAGTTGCGTTGTCGTTCTTCACCTTAGCTTCGAATTGGGGAACATGCATTCCGAACCTACTACGAAAGTCAAAGCTAGCCGACGCCCTATTCGATCCTAAACACGTGCTCCCATGCCTCTCAAATGCGCCCGAGCCTGCCTGTGATGCGCCTAAGCCTACCTCAACGCACTGGTGACCGTTACTTCACACGCCACCGCAGTCTCTAGTGACTGAAAATTTTCTGACTTTGTGCCTTCAAGGTAAATCTTGTTTCCCAAGTCCGTTTTTTGGGTTTTTATGGGCTAATTCTCACTCGTTTGTTCTGTATGGCCACTTTTTAGTGGAGTTTCTTTAGGGATTCCTAGATTCAAGTTTCAAGGGTGGTTTTTGGCCAAGGTAAATGAGTGTTTATGAGTATGTGATGATGTGGTTAATCTGGAACATATTTGTATGATTGGTTTGACTTTAAGTGACATGTTTGCATTGAATGTATGATTCCCGAGATTGTTTGCTTCTATATTGCTTCGAATGTTTAACCAAGTTAGAATCGGCATGTTTAGGTATGATAATAGTGTATTATGTTTATAATTGCTAGTATCGAAGAGGGTCGAGGTTGTTATTCATGTTTATGAGTTCCAAAGAGAATCGAGATTGAGTAACCGAGTTTACGTGTTCCAAAGGGAACTATTGAGCTATACCCTAGATTAAAGATCCTAAAGGGGGGCAAGAGTTTATAGAACACGAGCTATGATTAGGTCGGACGTGTCTTGATAGCTAGACTCGGATAGGGGATTAGTTCAGGTGTCGGGCGATGAGGAAGATATTCCTACTTCACGGTAGTGTCAGGGATCGGAGGGCCACCCGATTAGTCACGCTTACCCAAAGTTCGCTTGACTTTTCCCAGGGGTTATGCTATGAGTGATAGTCGAGAGATATTTCACTGCGGAGGGTCATTGATCTACCTTTTCGCGTGTGTTCGATATTTGGTGCCAACCAGATTTATTCGGCTCGCCGAGGTGCTCTCACACTAGTATAGGTTACCAAGATTAAAGAAAAATATTTGAGTTCAAGTTAAAGTTGAAGTTTGAGATAAAGATAAAGGAAATATTGAAGATAAATTAGCTCGAGTTAAGATAGAGATTGAGATATTTGTGTAATCTTGTTACTTTCGTGTTTCTCTGATTATTTATATGTTCTAATTAGATCCCGTACTGGAACCCTTGCTGAGTTTTCACAAACTAACCATTTTCTATTGTGGAATTCCCCTAGATACTAGCCGGTGAACCAGGATGGCTAAGCTGAAGCCGGTGTGATCATGTACAAGCTACATTAAAATTTAGAAGTTTAATTTAAAGTTTGTTATTTGAATTATTACTTTAAGCACTAACTATTTTATTTAGAGGCATTTGAAAATCGATCGAGTATATTTTATTCAAACAATTACGATATACAAATACCCCTGGTAATAAGACCCCAAATATGCCACAATGTGATTTGGTATTGAAGTACGCAACTATCTCTTTCCATATATTTGTAGTTCTGTTTTTTGAGATAAACATTTGTTGTACTTTGATTTAAATTAGTTAAATTATTTATTAGTTCTATTTTTGGGATAAATAAATATTGTTGTACTTAAATATTTGTCGTACTTCGATTTAGATTAGTTAAATTATTTGCCAAAACAGTAACCGTACGAAAATGAAAAGTAGTTATAATAAAATGAAAAATGGTTATATGAAATAACAAATAACAACGAAAAGAATTAATATATTTTTTACTTGAATTATCAGAATGAATATTGGTTATAAAGAAAAAGATCATTAGTAATATTTTTTTACTACAAGATTATTAGTAATCATTAGATAAGATCATTATTTTTCTTTTAATTATTTGAGATTCTCATACTAATAAAGAGGCTAATTTTCCTTTTTCTTTTTTTGTATAAACTTATTATCTTAATATTTTTTTTTCTTTAAATTACAGGAAGGTAATAATTAATTAATATTTATCTTTGACAATGTAACATTTACCAGGAATGAAATCTCCCCAACCACAAAAAAAAAAAAAAAAGAAAAAAAAAAAAAGAAGGAACATTCTGCCGCAAATAAATAAATTAAAATCAACAAATGAAATTAAAAAAGAATAAAATCTTCCAACCTCTTGGAAGCAGTCTTTAAGGAAGGTGGGACCCACAGATTATAGCCACGTCACTCTCTTCCCGCCTCTTGTTTTACACATGCGCCGCTTTTATAGCTAACGGCTCAAGCTCCTCATCCATGCAAATATCCTCACTCTCAAATTCGCTACTCTACAAACGGAAATTCAACCTCCTTCCATCTTTTTCTGTTCTTCTTTCGATCCAGAGATATCAAGAAAAAAACTCTCACCGGCCGGAATAATTCCGAACAAGAAAGCGATTTTCCACCAGGCAAGGTTAGCTTTGGATGATCGCGGTTTCTTGATTTTTTTTTTTTCTTTTTTATTATGATAGTTATCTGTTTTCGTGATTTCAATTTGATATTGAATTTAGTTGTTTTCTTGCAATTTCACAGTCCTAATGGCGGTTCCTCAGACGGCGATTTCTCAGACGGCGGTTCCTGTTGCGACGGCTTCCCTTTACGTCGGCGATCTTCATCCTGATGTCACTGAGGATCAGCTCTTTGATGCTTTCTCTGGATTCAGTAGTATCTCCTCTGTTCATATCTGTAGGGATTCCACCACTGGACGTTCTCTCGCATATGGCTACGTCAATTACGTTTCTCCTCAAGACGGTATTGATCGTATAATTATTGTTCTTTTCTAATTCTGTTATTCCTTTCGATTCTTGTGTGGTTCTATTTGGTTCTGTTCTTTTCAATCAGGAGATATTTTCTTGCGTTCGATTTCTTGTTTCTTTTTTCATTTCTTGCGTTGATAAATCACGGTATGAGTCTTTAAATTGGTTGAAATTTGGATGAGCTTTTTTTTTTTTTTTAATTTAGTTTATGGCTGAAATGAATGTTCGTTGGTTACTTTTTTTATTATTGATTTTGAGATTTAGTAAATATTAAAGAAGTTGGTAGAAGGGCTAAATTAAAAAAAGTTGATTGGCAGTCGGTTAAGGCTTGGGTTTGCATTTTTTTTAAATAGATTTGGTCATTTCAAGATGTTTTAGATATCCACAATTTGTTGCTTCTTTGATTAGTTTTTGCATGTTTTGGAGCTTATGATTTTGTGACTGTCTTGATTGATTTACAACAGCAACGAAGGCCATTGAGGTAATGAATCACAGTATGCTGAATGGAAAAGCCATTCGAGTCATGTGGTCGCGTCGTGATGCTGATGCAAGAAAGAGTGGAGTTGGAAATCTTTTTGTCAAGGTCTATGTTGCTTTTACATTGAGAATAATTGACTAAAATCAATAGAACCTTATTCATTAAGGTTTACATTTTTATGGTCTTTTCTTTTTTTATCTGATTAAATCGACTAACCAATGCAGAACTTGAGCGATTCAATCAATAGTTTAGGGCTTCAAGATCTCTTTAAGAAATTTGGAAATGTTCTGTCCTGCAAAGTTGCCACAACCGATGATGGGAAAAGCAAAGGATATGGATTTGTCCAATTTGAGTCTGAGGATTCTGCTAATGCTGCCCTAGAGTCCCTGAATGGTTTTACCATTGGGGATAAGCAAATGTAAGTGCAACTCCTTTCTTATCATCAGCCATGTGGTTAATGTTCTCCTGTCTGATGATGAAAATCTACATGAAAAATCACAATTTTAAGTTATTGTATTGCAATTCTTATTATTTGAATGTCCTAATTTATACTTACCATACATCTGCAACAGATATGTTGGAAAGTTTGTCAGGAAAAGTGATCGAAATATGGCCGATCGTGATGTTAAATATACAAATCTGTACGTGAAAAATCTTGACCCAGAGATTGGGGAAGACATTTTGCAAGAAAAGTTCTCTGAGTTTGGAAAAATTTCCAGCTTGGTTATTTCAAGGGACGAGAATGGGATGTCTAGAGGTTTTGGTTTTATAAACTTTGACAACTATGATGATGCCAAACGGGCACTGGAATCACTTAATGGAATAGAAATTGGTACAAATATGTCTTTTCCTCCTTGGTCTCAGCTAGAATATTTTAGTATCATGTGTTCTTTTGATGTCACTATGGTTTTTCTTTATTAGGTTCTAAGCCTATATACATCGCAAGGGCACAAAAGAAGTCTGAACGTGAGCAAATATTGCGTCGACATTACGAAGAGAAATGTAAGGAGCAAATGATAAAATGGCAGGTAGGTGCCTTTCAAAACTTGCTCTTTTCATTATTGGTATATTTATTTGTCTCTTTCTCCTTACAATATTTCCTATCATGTAGGGCTCAAATGTGTATGTGAAGAACATTGATGATGATGCCACTGATGAAGAACTAAGAGAACGTTTTAGTCAGTTTGGCACCATCACTTCGTCAAAACTTATGCAAGATGACAAAGGAATAAACAAAGGGTTTGGATTTGTCTGTTTCTCTAATCCCGATGAAGCTAAAAGAGCTGTGAACTCTTTGCAAGGTAAACTGTTAGCCGAGTTTCATTGAACTATTAATATAAATTATGGAATATAGATAATTTTAAATGTGTTTCAAATGTGTTTTGTTGTATTTTTCCTGATTTGTTTAGAGTTTTAAGGAAGGTTTCATTATTCATAAATACTTACAACTCGGCATCCTTCTGTTGTTTTAGTGTCAACGTATCATTTCTTAAGTTGTATTGGTGAATGTTGTTTTAGTGTCAACGTATCATTTCTTAAGTTGTATTGGTGAAGTCTTTGATAAATGTCTCTCATTGGACACTGGATAACATATAACCATAGGAACTATGTTTCACGGGAAGCCACTTTACTTGGCTATCGCACAAAGAAAAGAGGATAGACAAATGCACTTGAAGTTTCAGTTTGCGCAACGGTTGGCAGGGATATCTGGACCGTCGACTTCAATTTTTCCCGGATACTCACCTTATTTCTACACAACACCAGGTGTTGTTCCACAAGTCTCACCTCGTCCAGGTCTGATGTTTCATCCTTTAGGAATGAGGCCAGGATGGAGAGCTAATACTTATGCATCTCCAGTTGTAAGACCTGGCTTTCAACCATCACCTCTACCTGTTGTAAGTTGCAACTCTTCTTGCATTGAACTTGGATGTCTTCTGCTGCCATCAGTTTTTGCATATGTTATTTTATACAATAATTACAGAGCACTTTTTCTGTTGTATTTTCAGAATTATTATTACGAGTTATGAATAAAATCTTTCTGAACATCTTAAATTTTAATCTGCAGATTCCGAATGCTAGGCTACCCAGGCAAAACAGAGAAAAAATGAACGGACAAATGCTTTCTCATCAAAATGGTGTCCAATCTCTCTCTTATCTGCAAAATTTACGAAATACCAATCAGCCAATAGTTACTGCAAAATCATCCGGCAATCAGCAGGTAAACTGTCCAATCTGTCTAACTTCCCTTATTATGCTTCACAGTTCCTACTTGTCCCATTTCATCTGATTTCAATTTTCTTGTTTATACATAATCAGTATTTTCCACGTTTCATGTATAACCCATTAATAATTTAGTCAAAAGCCATGTTAATATCCGGTGTGTTCTACACTATTTAATAAGATTTTATGATACTTCTGTTGTGAAGTGGACCGGAGAGCTCAACTATGTCCCGAATGCTCGTTCTTGTGAAACAAACAGACCTTCGGAATCACAAATACTAAGCAGCATGCTTGCTGCCTCTCCCCCAGAGCAACAGAAACAGATCTTAGGAGAGCATCTCTTCCCATTGGTTAAAAAACACAAGGTAACACCATTTTATAGATCAATTGGTTTGGCATTTGTAATTTTAACTAAATTTTGTTAGTTCAACCATATTTGAGGTTGGAGACTATTTTATTTTATGTTGGCTGATCTAGGTTGTTGATTTTGGTTCTTATGACAAAATTTTATTGTTATTTCAATGCAACTGGCAGCCGGAGCTTGCTTCGAAAATTACCGGGATGCTTCTGGAGATGGACAACTCGGAATTGCTGCTCCTGTTAGAGTCACCTGAAGCTCTGGCTGCCAAGGCGGAAGAAGCAGTGCAGGTGCTTAAGCTCTCCAAGACTAAGCTGTCGTCCAACCAAGACAAACTCGGTTTCTTATCATCTGAGCTTGCAGTCAGCTGAAAAAAAGCATAAGTAACTGCTTCAACTCGATTCACTTTCTCAGTGAATTCTAGCTAATTTTTAGCTAATTTCAGATTTTGCAGTCAGTTTTCTTTCTTGTTTGAGGAACATTTTAATCTTCTCTTGCTTAGAAACTACTAACCTTTTACTTTTACTTTTGCTAATCTTGTAGTGCCCATTCCCTTAATGTCACCTTGATGATGAATTCTTGTTTGGAAATTTGATTTTCGTTGAATGCTGTTTTCTAATTTTGGTTTTTTCTCAGATGCATATTTTAAGTCATGCAATGCCAACTGATGACCAAACTTCAATAATTAAATACACGAAAGTTAGGTTATTGAAATTTTGAAACTAAAGACTTTGTGTCTATACTTTCCCACTAAATAATAATGTGTCACATGTATAAAAAAATACATTAAAAAAATTATGATTTGACTAGTGCCTGATTAATACTTTGTAGCATGGTAAGGTTTTCTTTGGAATTTTAGTGCATGTAAATTTGGTAGGGGCACTAAAATTGAAGGGGGTAGTTTAGAAGTCATATGTTTGGTTGCAATGGACCATCATTTGGATTTTGATTTTTGAAATTTAAATTTGTATTTACTCAAATTCTTTATGTACGCTTATATTTTATGTTATGAAACTAGAAAAAACTTAATTAAAATTTCATAAACAAAAACAATTATTTAAATTTCGATTTAGTTTTTAAAAACATTAATCAAAACAATGAATATCAATTAGTTATCAAACGTGATCTTAAATATTTATTTTTTAATTTTTCATTCTTAATTCTGGG
>JBBMEG010000018.1:13479247-13500560 GCA_037832605.1 Cyclanthera cordifolia | reverse complement strand
GAAGCTTTAAAGTTAGGTTGCAGAAGATTACTAAAGTATTCATCTTACCATTCTTCATTCTTAATCCTCACTTTCCAAAAGCATGAGATATTTGGTTGATGTTTTTGAAGCTTTCAAAGTAATATATATTTGATGACCAAGCTTTCAAAATTGTTGTTATCACATGGCTCTTTACTATTTGGATTAACATATTTATTAAAATGATTTTAGTTAAAAGGAACACAAAATTATGATATTCTTGATAGCAATATAATCATTTATACCTGATCTTCATATTTATTTTAATATATACTTGTTTATGAAAAAAAAGAAAAAGTATTTGTTATATATATATTTTTTTTTACTATAATTTGTTTACCTGAAATCAAAACTCTATCTAATGAACATATATACATATATTTTTTTAATCTCGACTTAGTTAATTGGTTACATACAAATACTTGAATTTATGCTAAACCAGCTGTTATTATAAAAATATATGATTTATGGGAGAGAAAAACTTGCATCCTTATTAATAAGGAGACAATCCTTTCTTAAAACATATGACACAATTTGATGCTATAAATTTTTATTTTTATTATTATTTTTCTAATGTCAATGAAACTAAAATAGTTTGTGACATCAAATAGTGCCACATATGTTTTAAGGAAAACTTGTCTCTTATTGACGAGACAAGTTTTTCTCTCTACGGAATTAGTTGGACAAGTTTGTGATGATAACTTAAGTTACACAATCAGCTCTACAAACCCATCGTCTATTTATCACAAATATTTTAGAGAAACTTATAAAATTAGTTGAATTTAAAAATACAAAAAAAATTAGTAAATATAATCAATTAATGAATATACGTAAATATTTTAAAATTGGACTAAATTTTTAATTATTTGGTTAGAATCACGGGCAATACAATTTCTCAAAATTCTACGTACTTGACAGCCCAAACCCAAACTTAAACGCAAGCCCAAGCCCAAAGTTAGTCAGCCCAAAACATAGTTACAATTCCAATATAACCTGCAGAGTCATTCAAAGATGTTTTGTCTCTAGGGTTTCATCAACACTGCAGCAGCGGCCATGGTTCTCAAGTTCGTCAAAATTTCTCACCTCTATTTTCATGTCTAGTCAGATCCGCGTTCCATTTTTATTTGACATCCTCTGTTTTCTATTGTATGCGAATATGTTTTTTCTGTTCCCGTTTTTGCAATTGCACGTTCAACGTTAATGCTTGCAAAATCTAGGCTTCACCGTGCGTTTGAATGCGAGGATAGATTGTTCCTTGACAATCTTCCATTTTAGAATCTCTTTATCTTACACGAAATTCAGCGTGTATTTTTTCTAATAACCTTATTTGTGAAGCACAGTCACGGTTGCTGTTTGATTTATGTCTTCTCGAGGTATTAGCGTGGTAAAAATGGCCGACATTAGGATCAGCATATTTTGTTGGAGTTATAACTGCTCGGAAGGAAGTATTCGTGATGAAATTTTGTCGTAGTCTGCAATTTGATTGAAGGGGTTTGTTTAGACAGTGGGTTGTTTGTTTCGTGGACTTTGTATATCATGGTTGCTCGTTTAACTGAGTTTATGATTTTCGATGTTCATAAACTCAACCTTGTTTACGAATTCTGTATGTGGGAAACAATGTACATGAGCAATATATTGATCCTAGCCGTTTTTTCAATATTTTTTTTTGAGTTTTGAATTCTATCCCTAAAACTTTGTTACTGGGTTTTCAGGACTGAGCTTTGTCGTTTCAGTGGTGCCAAGATATACCCAGGTAGAGGTATCAGATTTGTCCGGGGTGATTCTCAGGTGATTTTAGTTTCAATATTCTAGACATCCTTAGAGACGATCTTTCGAGAGCTTAATGGATTTTTTATTTCTTCATTTATGTATAATTTATTTCTTTATTATTGTATAATTTATTTGTAAATGCTCAGTTCTTATCAACCCTCTACAATGTGGGTTTGGAGGTTTAATTTCATGTATTTGAATAATTCTTAACATATTTTCTTGTGTTGTGTGACTATATCTGCTAGGTGTTTCTCTTTGCCAACTCAAAATGCAAGAGGTACTTCCACAACCGTCTGAAGCCATCAAAGCTTACATGGACAGCCATGTATAGGAAGCAGCACAAGAAGGTATACTACGATCTTCTGTGGGCATTGCATGAGCAGCAGGGCTTACAAATCCTTTGTTAGTTTTTTTATTATATTGAGTAAATACTGTCTTTAAGGACCAAATGCGAACACTCCTTCACGTGACTTGATTCCACCAAAATGGTTGATCTCAAAACACAGGTTTTCTAATCTATTAATGGAGGTCTAATATGGTTGTAAGTTACACCCACCATTAGTTTTGCTGGTACAAGTCACATTACTCAATAATTTTTGGTTATAATGAGCAACGAGTAGTGGTAATTAACAGTCATCCTAACAGCTGCATTGCATAATTCATATTTTTCTTTACCATATTACTATCTTTTTTCTATATTTAAGACTTATTGTACTGTTGTTTGTTAATGACCAACATATTTTCGTTGTCCTCCTGTTGCAAGAAATGTTCATTAGAACTGAATAAATCACCCCGTGTCTCTTGTCTGCTATTATTATTTTGTGGGTGTGCTGTCTTAATCTGTTTCCATCTTATTTGACATTTATAGGATATTGCGCAAGAGGCTGTAAAGAAGAGAAGACGTGCCACCAAGAAGCCGTACTCTAGGTCCATTGTTGGTGCAACTTTGGAAGTCATTCAGAAGAAGAGAGCTGAAAAGCCTGAAGTGCGTGATGCTGCTAGAGAAGCTGCTCTACGGTGTGTTCTATTTAGGGCTGATTGAAATAGAACAGAGATGCTACATAACTAACACACGAACTTGAACTGAATCCATTGATTTTGATTGATTGCAGTGAGATTAAGGAAAGGATCAAGAAGACAAAGGATGAGAAGAAGGCGAAGAAGGCAGAAGTCATGGCTAAGACTTACAAGGCGCAAGGTAAGGGTAATGTTCCCAAGGGAGCTGCACCCAAAGGTCCAAAGCTCGGTGGTGGAGGTGGAAAGCGTTGATCTTCTATTTTGGTTTTGTTTTGTTGTTTAATTTTTCAGATTTGGTAGATAGAACATCTCATAATTTTGAATTTGTGTTATGATAAGAAGTGGTTCCTATTTATTGGTAATACTTATTGTGCACTAGTTCTTATTTGGATAAGCGTTGCTATTGGGCCATGCAGTTCTTATATTTTGACTTTTCAATTCGAACCCATCATTTTTGTTCATTGGGATATGTTGTATTGCAGGATTAAGATGGGAGAGCAAGCCTCGTTTAAAATAGGAATAGGAAGTGTTTGGTATGAACGGAAGGGGTGGGATCTTTTACCTCTTTGTTTGGTTGGATGGGTAAATGGATTCCCTCCCAAACACTTACCACTTCATTCTCCTCATATCAAATAACGTCACTTAATTCCTTATATTGAGCAATGTCACTTGCTCTCTAAACTCTCATACCAATTCGTGTCATTTCCACTCTTCACCTTGAAGGCTTTATCTTCAAACCCATTATACTCCTTTGCCTTTCAATCATGCTAAACAATCCACTTGAATTTTTTAGGATAAAATGCAACTTTCAAGCTGGTTGTCTTGCTCTTCGTTTCTTTGAATATGCTTAGAGCCGACAAAACTGTAGCAAGTATTCTAAGTATGTGATTGTATAGGATATTTTTTAACTTGGACCATGTTCTTTTCTGGGAACCATAGCTTTTGACTGCTGTAAATTATGAGTTCCTCATAACTCGGCCATTATTTGATCACAATGAAATTTACGATAGTCTGGGTGTTTTTAAGGATCGTTCTATTCTTCATCATTATCATTTTCCATATACAACATAATTTACACTTTTATATAATAATTAATTATATATATGTGTATATATATGAAAAGAACTTGTATATTAGCAACTATGGATCCACCCCATGTGAGCACTTCTCAATCACCATAGAGGTAATTAAGAATCTAAATCTACTCGACTTGTGGAATTGGGCGAACATATGCCTGAGGTGTGCCTCAACCCATCTCGAATAGATGTTGCTTCCCAATGATGTTGATAAGGCTTTTATATTGCAAATTGCCCCCACATCAAAGACAACACCCACAGTCTGGAGCCATCCATCCCATACTGCCTTCGTCTTTAGTCTTATGCCACTAATCTTCAACAGCCACTAAGAGGAGGATGGCACTTTTTCACATGAACATGAGGCAGCTGACTTTGAGCACCAGCAACATAGGAGTCTCAAATAAGAATATAAAAGTTAAAATCTTGGCCTCCAAATCCTCTCTTTTAGCCTTCCTTTTATCATTATTCATAGTAACATTATTAAATAGCCACATAACCAATATAGCTTTAAGGAGATCATTTTTAAGAACTTTGTTGCTAATAATTTGTCAAAACAATTCACCTGAATTCAAAGACCTGAAACAAGAATTAAAGTTAGTCAGGAAAATGATGGCCAAACATGAATTTCAAATTTGCACTCCTCAATCAAGTGAATGTTTGTTTCTCTTGCTTTCCTACATAAGATACAATAATGGTAGGTCTACTCCTTTTGTTTGATTATTTGCTCTTCTGTGGATCAAAATTTTAAGCATGTTGCAAGTTCCGATCTTGATTTTGAGAGCTATATCACCCTTTCATAAAGACTTCCAAAGCTTGGTAGTCAAATAATTGTCCGAGGGAGCGGCCTATTTTACATTGGATAAATTCTTAGCCAGTTGATGAGTGCTCTTAAGACCAAACAACCCATTCAGATTATGGTTCAAGATATTTCGTCTTTCCTATTCAAAGAGCCAATCTGGTGTTCCATCTTAGGAGAAGATAACATCACTCCTAGGTTTATCCTCTTAGGTTTATCCTAACTTCCATTAGTTGAAACGAGATTTATGACTTCTTTCTGCAGGTCCTTAACAATGTGCACAATAAAATTATCTATCTTGCTAAGCCAATGGTCTCTACTTTACTCCCTACCATAGTCAACCCTTCACCGATTCCCTTTATGAAACAACTCCATGTCCACATAATGCTCCTCTAGACAGGAAGGGCGGGAGTTACCTATAGATGAGTTTTGAAAAATTCACCACCTTTAAAATACTTTTCTCTTAGGATCCCAACTATAATGCAAGCATAACTTGATTGTATAGACTTAAATCACGAAACCAAAGACCTTCTCTAACCTTACTTTTGCTCAACTTGTTCCAGCTAGCCAGTGCACCCTTTTTCTGTCTTTATCCTGTCCCCATCAGAAATTTGCATAACATTGCATCATCTCCTCATATTTACCTTAAAAATGATTGAAACATGACATTCTTATCTTATCACATTGGGAAGGCATTTTGAAATAAGTGTCGAAACTAATATCCACCTTGACCCCTAATAGATCACTAAAATCATACTTGCTCATTTCCTTCACAATTTTACTAAACAACATCATATACTTTTCTAAATTAATGACTTGATCAGTCACTCTCTCATAATTTTTTTTAAAAAGATCGTAGTTTGACTGTAAGGACTCGACGCAGATAAGGGTCTCAACTTAGGTCCTTACTTTAAATGCACGAGTAAATAAACATAAAGAGACTTGGGGCATGCTATGAATAAAATCATAAGAGAAATGTTCATGAAATAAATAGGGAAATAATAGTTTCAAACATAAACTTCAAATTCAGTATAGGATACCCAATGTCAATTCACAATACAAAGTTCCTAGCTAGACAAAATAAACCATACATGCGCCTAAAAGTAGTTTATGATGAAAGAATGGAAATACTGAAAATATAGACTCAAAGAAAATATGCAATTAGTCCCATGGTCATCATCACCCTTGACCAGCTATCTCAAAAAGGCTCATGAGTATCTGTGGAAGCACACGGAAGAAAAAAGGTGAGTTATTACACTTAGTAAAGATCTTAACACGAGATCAATATAAAAACACATATAAGACAAATATCCATGAATATTAACAATGCAAAGAAGGGGTGCTCTGACTCATGTCTTATTGAGATGTCTAATGACCATTTCCAAAGGACCAAAATACACTCTTGGGTCTAATGATCTACTTGGCGAGCATAGCTACCTGGGGCCGCCTACAGGTTTCATAAATTCGTAGTGCGATGATATTATCAATACCACTCACTGTGGGATATCGCTCATGCACTCACAAATACCATATTAACACACCTAGGTTACAATCATGCAAACTCTAGATGTAGAGCTAATCAATCGACCCTCTACTCCTTTAACACAACTACGAGAAGAATATTCTCCATTTATCTCGTGCCTGATCAATAACCTCTATCCTCTATCTGTTTCTAAGCCACATGTGACTTGAACATTGGTACATGTTATAAGAATCATATAGGTTCTATTTTGGGATGACAACAACATAAAAGTCAGCTGGTTCTCTATGGAACATACTCAGCAAAAAACAACTATACATGCTTATCCTAGTCTTGATATATCATACAATACATGACATGTCAATCAACCTAACATCACATAAATACATCAAAGATAAACCAAGACCACATAATCCTAACACATACTTATATTATATCATAGAAACTCGTGTTGGGGTAATGAGTCTCTTACCTTAGTCAACTTTTGCTAAAGTACTCTAAAAGTCCAAACTAAAGCCTTTGAAAGTCTCACAACAAATCAGAATTTTCAGAACACAAATCAGACAAAGTGTCTGTACAACTCGGGGATTTCCCCTGATCTCAATAAGAAACAACAACTGGGAATTCGCCTTTAGCGCTCGTTGGACAGTGTAAGTTGGAAACCAAACGAGAAGGTGAGGTTTAATGTCAAAGATTACAAGAGTTCTTTTTATGAGCCCAGATCTGACACAATATTATTGGACTCGTGCTTAATTTTGGTCTTCCACGCGTCCGAAAAAAGTAAGGTGTTTATATGGACACTTTTTCAAAATGGTGCGAATACGACAGAAATTGTTCAACGACAAAACTCAAAGATGGTTGTTACCCAAGTTGGTGTGTTTTGTGTAAAGATGAGACCGAGACGATGGACCATATGTTTCTAAAGTGCTCTTACTTAACTAGGTTATGGTCGCATTTTCCTTCGTTATCAAGCTTGCTTTCGCCTCCTTTTCCTTCTTTGTAGCTTCTCATATGGCATTGTTTGAACAAGAAAGGTAATTCTCAAAGCTCCATCTTAAATATCAACATTTGTGGAGCTATATTATGGGGAATTTGACTTGAGAGAAATGATAGAATCTTTGATGATAAGTACATACCCAAATCTAGTGAAGCTTGTTGGGAGAATAGTATTATTTGTGCGGCTTCTTGGTGTACAAAAAGTAAGTTGTTTAACCTCGTACGATACGACATCTATAAAGTTAAATTGGAGAACCTTTTTGTAACTTGTGGTATGTTCCTCTGATACCTTTATTCATATTAGTACGTATCTTTCGGGGGGAGGGGCAATAAAACCCTAATCATTAAAGAGAAAGGATCCTCTCCAATCAGATTGAACATAAAAGAGAAATTAACTTTTATTAAATTGGGATCTTATTAGATCAGCACAGAAAGCTCAGATCATATTACCTCAACTCTTTCCCTACAATTTCTTTCATAATTTCTTCATTTTCCTCTTTATATATAAATTAAAAAAAAAAAAAAAAAAAAAACAGATTTGAGGTTGCATGATCTGAACTGTCCAAACAGATCCAAAGACCCCATAGAAAGACTAAAACGATATAAGAAACGATCAAATTTCAAGAGTAATTTCTCTAAAACCCTAATTTAGACTCTCAGTACTTCACAATCATAATTTTTTCTTGACAAACAAAAAAGAAAAGGCTAAGTTAGGAAACATTAAAAATGAAATAAAAAGAGAAGGACAAATAAATTAAAAATACAAGACTACTGGTGATGATAAGTGGATGGGAGAGAGCCCCAGAAAGTTGGGGACATGGGGTTGTAATCCTCAGTGTTGAATACATAGTTGCACTGCTGATCCGGTGGTGTCGGGTAATGGTTCGATGCTACCACCGCTCTCGGCTTGCTCGAGCAGCCAGCTCCGACCGAGGTGCTCTCCACTGTCTCCTCGCCCGACAAGTCGGTGTACACGGTCGACACTTGGTTCCTTCCGGTTTGAAGCTCTCTCAGCATGTTCTTGAGCTTCATTACCTGATAAGGATCCTATGTATTAAACACTAGAAAACAACTATTTGCCCGAGAAATCCCAACCTTTCTATTTCAAATAAAACAAGTTCATACATCAAATTGGATGATGCCCAATTAAAGTTAAAATTAAATCTTAATCCTCAAGAGAAATTTATAGCAAGCAGTTTAAACTAACCAAATAAACTTAATTTGATATGTAAAAAGGTTTGAAATGAATATAAAGGATCTTTTTTTATTAAAACTTGAAAACTACTTTCCAAACATTTTTAAAAAACCCCACAATTTTTTTTTTTTTTTTTAAACCTATTTCACAATTGAAAGTTTTAATTTGAGACATTCAAGAGAGATTTGAAGAAGAAAAAAAAAAAAAAAAAAATCCTTTTTCTGAATAGAATTCAATGGTTTTCTAGAGAACAAACATTAACTTAATTACCATTCAAACAACAACCCTAAGATTCAACAATAATCTCATTCTTAAGTCAAGAAAGAAGAATTGTTCAAATCAAAGCCTTAAGTTGAGATCTTAACAAGATTGATGAAAATAGAAGATTTTTTTCTATCACTAAAACAGTTCAATTATTTCTTAAAACACCAACACTAAAACATAAACTTTTTAGATCAAGAGAAAAAAAAAAAAAAAAAAAACTTTACCTCCCTTTTTTTTTTTGATAGAGAACTTTACCTCCTCTTGAAGCTTGTGTTTCTCTCTAGAAATGGCATCAACTTCTTGTTTGAGAGTATCGTAGAGTTGCTCGAGGTGCTTTGCCTTCCACCTCGCACGTCGGTTCTGAAACCAAACCGCAATCTGGCGCGGCTGCAGACCGAGCTCCTTTGACAGCTTTTGCTTCCTGTCAGGATCGAGCTTGATCTCCTCCTGAAAGCTTCGTTCAAGCGATTCGAGCTGCTCGCTACTCAGCCGCTTCTTCTTCTCCAAATTTCCATAGCTGTTCATGTCCATCCCAGGAACCAGCCCTTGCAGCGCCGTCTCGGATGCCCCCGCCATTGCCGAATGCTTCACATCTATGCCTGCTGATCATGAAACCAAAACCACAGAGCAAAGATCAAGAACAAAGAAGAAACAAAATGTTACCTACTTTTTTGTGTACAAATTTTCTATTTTACATTTTTAAGAAAATTTATTAGAAAAAATAAATCTAAAAATATTTGAACCCTTTATGTAAATTTTTTTTTTTTTTTTTTAGTTACTTAAATCAATATATGTCAATTTCTAATCTTAATTAGATGTTCTAAATTACCAACTGTCATCAATTTTCCCTCTTTTATCTTAATCCTGCATGGATCTAGAAGATAATCATGTTCCAAAACATAAAACTGTTAAAATAAAAACATCTTCATTTGAGATCTTCTTTGACAATTTACTAGTTGAAAAAAT
Organism: Cyclanthera cordifolia; assembly: GCA_037832605.1. NCBI lineage: Eukaryota > Viridiplantae > Streptophyta > Magnoliopsida > Cucurbitales > Cucurbitaceae > Cyclanthera > Cyclanthera cordifolia. The sequence continues at coordinate 13,490,982 of JBBMEG010000018.1, read as the reverse complement.
AAACAAAATTTCTGTCCAAAAAACCCACTAGAAATGTCCAAGAAAACCCTAAATAGGAGGAAAGATTAGATTTTTGTGATCTGGGTATCACTATTTTCAAGTTTATAGCCAAAATAACAAGTAAAAAAAAAAAAAAAAAAAAAATCTTATGAACCCTACAAAAAATGGTGGCAGGATTTACCCTGAAACTGTTCAAGATTATAGTTATAGAGAAAGCCAAAGGAAGATTCCGGTGGTCGAGAAACAAAGGGTCTGAAACTTCCGGTGGACCACTCCATATTTTCCGGCGGCCGGTGAAATTTTCCGATGAGAGAGAGATCAGATGGGGTTTGAATGTACGTAGAAGAGATGGAAGTGAGGGCTTTGAGTGGAAAATGAAACTACAAATAAAAAGAGAGAGAGAGAATTAGGGCAGTTGAAATTTAGGGCTAGAATTGAGGATGAGAGTCAGCAGAGTTGAAAAGTGTTTGTGTGGTTTTGCTTATTTATTTATTTATTTATTTTATTTTAAATTATTTGTAGAATGTAGAGAGGGAGCAAAAACTTGAAGAGATATATAGTATTATGATAGAGAGAGAGAGAGAGAGAGAGACATAAATGTTCACTATAACTAATTGTAGTGAAGCTGTCACATACGCAAACTTGGAGACACATAAATTATTCGGTATCAGTACGTACGTCAATGTAGCTGTCATCTAAATAATTTACAAAAAAAAAAAAAAAAAAAAAAAAAAAGTTTAATAATGTTAATAACATAAAATAAATTGCCACAAAATGTGAATATATTTCGGTGAATGTCGTGCAAGGAAAAATTAGCTAAATTGTTGTATTAATTTTTTTTTTTTTCAAAAGCGAGCATAGCTCAACTGCCATCAATGATATACTAGTATCTCCTTGATTTATGGTTCGAGTTCCCACCTTCAATATTGTAATGTCGAAGACATTGTTAGTATTGTTTTAAATTACCCAGCTTTCTTGTATTAATTTTTAATGTTTCTTGCATACTCTTTTGAAATATAAATATATCTTTTTTTAAAAAAAATATTGTAATCTTCAAAAGAAAATTAACCCTTTTTTTTATTGTAAAACTAATAATATTGGATTTTTAAAAGTTGGTTGAAGGAAATGAAATAAAGTTCAAAACATATGGACTAAAATAATATTAAACCAAGCAGAAGCTTTTAATTTGAAGTTTATTGAAAACAAATGAGAAGACCACACTGTCAAAAAGGATCTTGCAAAATTTATTACCTACTCAAAATAATTTTAAGAGATTTTTGAAGTTTTTAAAGGGAAAGTTTCAGGTAGCAAGAAAAAAAAAAAAAGTGAATTATGAAAATATTTCCTAAAAAAAATGCGGAGTTTTTGTAAAATAACCAAAATATTCTCTGTCTCAATCAATTCAACTACTTCAATCAGTTCACCTTCAATCAATAGTTTAGCTTCACCTGATAATTTTAAATTGATAGTTCAACTGATAGCCTTCAATCAATAGTTCAACTAATAGACTCAATCAGTTCGTTATGGATTTAATCAGCCCACTAAGAATTTTCAATCAATTTGTTGAAAAGAGGGTAAAGTTGAAATTCCTGAAAAACAAATGAAAATTTGCTATTAAGAATTATTTTTAAGAAAATGCTATAATTAAAATAAATGAATGAAAAGTTAAAGTAATTTTCCCTTTTTTTATGTGGTATCAAAGCGCTCATTAAAGTTCCAAACAAACATTTGTTCAAAATATTGTAGATATCTAAATATTATAGGGTCAAATGATATGTAGGAATAATTGAAATTTTCCTAAATTAATTTAGACAACCATTAAATATTAAAAAAAAAAAAAAATCCTAGGGTAAAATCTGCATATCTAAATGTTCGTTATTTTTATATTAGAAATAAAAATTATGTGAATAATATTATTTTGAGAAAGAAGATATTATTGAGAGGGAGAAGAGATTTAGTACATTTGTTTGAGAGAGATAATTATTAGGATAATATTATGTATAATGTATTTAATTAATTAGATCAGTAACGTATAAAGTTAAAACCATATGTTAGAGTGACATAACAAAATTAATTAAAACAAGCCGTCTCTATTATACTTCCTGACATGAGTTTTAATTAACCTCATTATTATCTCCCCAATTTTTGTATAGATGGACCATAATTATTAATGTGAACTTTATGAGTGTATTGTTTTCCCTTTATCCAACTGTTAAATTATGTAAAAATGTAACGTCGTGTTGTGGAATAACTTTCTCAAGAAATGCTACATTTTAATTTTAATTTTAATTTTAATTTTTTTTTTTTTTTGTTCAAAGATCCCTACATTCATTTTCAGCCACAAAAATTTAGTAACATCAACCATTTTCAGTCACAAGAGAATAGATGTTATAAAATACATACAAAGTTACATAAAATAAAAGGAAAAAAGAAAAAAACCCTCTACCATTCAGGACAATGGAGGCAAAGTCCCTAACGGGAATAGCCTAGGAGTGGCCCAGTTAGTTGAAGACTTGGCTAGAGAGGTGTGCTCTCTCAAGATTCTAGGTTTGAAACCTATCTGTGACAATAGTTTGTAGTCTCCACTTTTATGTTGAATTTTGGTGTCGGGTCTAGGGACGGGCATGATTACCATATCTATCTCAATAGAGTATGCATCTTGTACAACTTAATAATTCATAAGAAATATTTTTTAGAATTTTACTTTCAAAATCTACACTTATTTGTATATTTAATGTCAACGCTTTTTTAGTATATTTATTATTAACTTTTTCTTTTAGTTCTATTTATCATCCATACTAAGTAATAAACGACCATGACTTTTAAGTAGGGGTAATTATAATAAAAAATAGTAAAGAAGTTTGATTTATTGTTTCAAACTATAAATTTTTCAGAAAAAGAAAACTTAAAACTACAAAAATAGATTCTTCAATCAATGGGGCCAATAGAATTTGGAAGAAAGAAAAAAAAAAATATATATATATATATATATATTTCAAATCTTATCATTTAAATAAAATTTATAAACCAAAATTAAAAGCATGGAAGAACTTGTGCATAATTTTTCAGTATTTAATAGATGAGGCCAATCAAAATAAAAATGCTAAATGATTATTATTAATATAGCTAAAATATTAGCTAAGTTTAAGTTACATATCAAACTGGAGTCAAGTAGCAAAAACCACATTAATCGAAATTTATAGGTCCAACGCTTAACCCAGATAACATAGTTGAAGATATAGACTCCAAAGGACTAGCCAATAAGAAAACCGAACACCTAGAGGGTTGACTAGAAGAAGTTCGATCCCCTAAGCGATAAGGAATATGGTAGTCGACCTCGGCTCTTAGAGGGTTGGCCCAAAAATTAATAACCTTTTATTGGTCATCAGAGGGTTGTAGGCGAAACGTTCCTCTATGACGCATCTTTATTCCGTGAGACTAGTGAACCCTTCTCAAACCATTAAACACCTCCAAGATACTCAATCGTTTCCTAATTAAGAGGATCATTAAAGGAGCCCGAACGGTTATAACTCCAATTAATAAGAGGATCATTAATGAACCTTGTTCAATCAAGGAATCAACACTTCCGACATAATGCGAAGAATGAGGCGAGGCATATACCTTTGATGTAGTTGGTGTTTTATGTGCTATCAAGCTAATGAATCGATTAACCACATGTTTTTAGAATGTTGTTTGGCTTCCCAATTTTGGAGTTGTGCCTCCTAATTTCCAGCTCTCCAACACCTACTTGCTTCCCAACGTATATGAAACATTATTTTGAACTCTCTAAATGTTCCTCTCAGTTCGAATTCTCAGGTGATGCAAGCTGGTTTTGTGGTAGCTATCTGTTGCAACATATGGAAAAGGAAAGAAATTCTAGAATTTTGAAAAGGGTCACATTTCGATTTCTTTACAAACCATGTGGGAAAATATCATCCTTAATGCGGCCTCTTGGTGTGTCAAAATTTTCGGATCTTATGCACTACGATATTGCTTGTATTATGCTAAATTGACAAGCTCTTTTGTACTAATCGTATGTTTCTTGCATACTTTATGAATATAAGTATCTCTTTCGAAAAATTTGCATGATATGATAGAGAGCATTGACCAGCTTGTGAAGCTACTTAAATGATCTAATCTGATTATAGTCGCCATCGGTGAAAACCAAGAAGCACCACCACCCATTATACAACGTCATGCCCGATATATCTGAGATGTTATTGCAATACATTAAAGGCGCCCGTAGAAAGACTCAGGTTTGGTGGTCATAATTAAAGAAAGTGATATCGATCGGTCAGACGAGCATTGAAGGAACTATGTCTCGAAGTGATGGGTGTCGGTCCAAGACACATTTAGTGAGAAACGGTTAAACACTAGTTAACCATCCACGATCTTACAACCAAAGGTTTCCACAAATCCCAAGTGTTCGAGTAACAAAATTTGACTTAGGGATGGACATGTGTGGGACTTGAAAAGTAAGTGCAACAAATAGCTGGCACATGATAAAGATGAAAACCATATTAAAAAGTGTGGTCATGCATCTTCTAAAAATCAATTGGTAATGAGAGGAATAGTCAATCTTATCTTATAAATGTTTGGAAGATTCTTCGCTTTTTTAATATAAAACAAAGAGATCTTCAACAAGCCAAAACATAAGATCAAAATAGGCTAGACTTGAAAAAACTTGTAAACTTGATCCATCCTCCCTTTTTCAATGACAACATGAAGATCAACGAGATTTTGGCAAAGTTTAAACTCTCAAACATGAAGTCTTGATGGATCAAAAGACTCTATGAAATACTTAAGACACAATTTCAATCTTGAATAAAAAAATAAAAAATAAAAAAAACATGTTTCTATTATTGAATGTCGTTTATATTTTTACATAAATAACATACATGATAGTTCTTTATCCTTGTGTTTGGGTGTTTCATTTTTGGATAGTGGCCATGGTTGTGTGGATTGAGAGGAGCGTCTACCATCGGAGGTGATTGTGTTTTTGTGTTGTTAAAACTTTCTTGCTCCTACTTTTGATCTTAATGATATGATTTCTTTGGCACAAAAAAAAAATAAATAAATAACGTACAAGATATTTTTTATATTATGTTTTCTTTTGTTTAGGCTTATAAAATTAAAAATGAATAACCTACAAATATCCTTTTTGAAAATTAATATCTCTCATAAATTTTTTTCATCATCATTGTCTAATTTATGGGACTGAAATGATACAAAAGTTTGAAAAATTGCACAAACAATCTCTAAATAGTATTCGTAACAATTAAGTCTTAAACTTTTAATTTGAGCAATCACCTCTTCTAAATTTGAAAAGTATTGCAGTTAACCCTTTAACTTAATTTCAAGAGATTTTCACACATATGTGAATAGAGTAAAATTGTTCAAAAAATATTTAGTTTTTTTTTTTTGTCTCCTAACAGCCTATAACCAGAGAAATTTATAATGAATTTATAATGAAAAGTTTGTAAACTAGTATTTTTAAATGTGTATATATTTGTTAATTAATGGGATTTTTCGGTATCATAATAATTTTTTCACGAAGATTTTAAAACATGATTAATTATTAAAAAAAATTCAAATCATTTTTTTCTTCGCATAAAATATCATTAATTATTAATATAACATTAAGATAGAAAATTTCAAACGTTACAACTAACTTTAACTCAAACAAAAAAAAAATCAAAATTGTAACAATTTCATTAAAAATAATTATGAATGAAGATATATATTTTTAAATATTTTTTTATTCAAATTTTTAATGTTTTTTATTCATTTTTTTAATTTTAAAATTTTATTGAGAAAATTATTATTGTGACACTGAAAAGACACATTAATTAACAAATATAGTCATTTAAAAAACCAATTAGTTTATAATTTTTTCATTATAAATTTATAAGAGGTAAGAAGTTATGAATTTATCTAGATATGGGCTTTTAGAAGGACAAAAGAAAGACTAAATATTTTTTGAATAATTTTAACGTCTTTACATATGCGAAAATCTCTTAAAATTAACTTAAAAATGTTAATTGCAACACTTTTTAAATTTTAAAGGAAGTGATTGCTCACAAATTAAAAATTTAAGAACTTAATTGTTACAAACATCATACATTAGGGTGATTTTTACAATTTTCCCTTATTTATTTTTATATCAATGAGTGTTTGAATCTATTTGCACACACGTGAACATGGGAAAATAATTTTTTGAATCTATTTGTACGAAGATTTTCAAAACTAATATTTATTAAATATTCCTAAAAAAATTAGGTCTAAAAGAGTTAATCACACCAATCCTTATTTCTAAACATTTAAAATAAATTTTCATTTTAAATATTATTTTTAATTACTTTTAAAAACTACATTCAAACAAGTTTTTGACAACAATTATTACTAATAACTACTTCTAAATATTCAAAATAATTCTTCATTCAAAATATTTTTATAAATTATATCCAAAGATGCTTTTGATGGTAGTTATTACTAATCATTATTCCTAAATATTAAAAATAAGTTTTCATTCAAAACACTAATTCTAAATATTTTTAAAAACTATATCAAAATAAAATTTTGAATACAATCATCACATCTAAATATTTAAAATGAATTCTATATTCTAAATATTCTTAAAATATCAATCCACGCTCCATAATAGTTAGATAGGATAAGTTTAACTATTTGATTTAGTTTGAGATTAATTATTCCATTTTGTAGTCTTTGTTTGAAACAAAGGTTTAATTAGTTTACTTCTATGATTAAATTACTCTAAGTGGGCCCAAGATTAGCAAATCTTTTTGACTTTAGGCTTCCTCCCATTTCTTCGCTTTGCTTTTCTCTTACTCTAACCTTGACTTGAAAATCTTGAAACCTCTATCATACTTAATCACCCTATTTTAAGATTAGAGTCAAAAGGATTTGGGAAAAAAAAAAAAATAAAAGAAAAAAAAAAAAAAAAAAATATATATATATATATATATATATATATATATATAATAATAGGAGAATTTAAAATCCTCTCAAGGTTGGGCCATGAAAAAATTAGTTGATAATTAATTAAGGACCCATTTTTGTCAATTCTAAACCACTAATTTCTTGATTATTAATTAAGTTATTATTTATGATCAATTAGTAAATTTTTAATTCTCATATATATATATATATATATATATAACAAATTTATAATCCAAAGATGAAAAACAATGAGTAGCTAATTTGGTTTAAGGGTTCACTTTATTAGGTGTTGAGGCAATTAGTGTGTGTGGTTAAATATGGATTAAAAAATCTAAATTGGGTTTGGTTTCAAATAATGCTTGATTTGAATTATTGAGAAATAGCAATTTTTCTTAATGATTTTATATGACAATACCTTTCTTCTTCTATGCTTTATAGAAGGGTGGCTTATCTCAATTTAGTACTTTAAGGGTACATTAAACTTTACCAACTAGAACCTCAAAGGTAGAAAAAAATTAGTCAATTAGGCTTTCATTGCTATTGATTTATCAATTAAAAAGATAAGTTAATTTAGCAATTTAGTTTTTAAAATTATTTATTTATTTATTTTGAGTTTGATCAAAATCGATTTAATGTTCTATCAACAAAAATTAATTACGAATTCAATGGAGACACTCTCATAAGTACTCATCGTGGGAGAAGCTATTGCATTTAAAATCAAACCGTGGATGGAGATTTTAAATATATTTAATGATTCAATTTAGGGGTCGCAATCATGATTTAAATTGAGCCTATAAAAATTATGTTAATTGATATAAAATAATAATAATCATGGTAAGTACGGAAGGGTTGGAGTAATGTAAGTTTTTTTTTTTTTGGAGAAAATAAGAAACTTCATAAAAAACCAGAGCCAGAAAGCTCGACAAAAAATAGTGTTGCAGTAATGTAAGCTTCTAAAATAAAATATTGAAATTTTTTAATCTTAGTTGGTTATTCTTTTTTATTATTTATAAATCTTGGTTTTTTTTTTTAAATGTACACCACAATTGTGATGAGAGATTATTTTTGGACGTTAATGTCATTGAGTTATTGCTCTTTTATCTATAAATCTTAGTTAATTATTCTTTAACTTTAATCAATTGAACGATTAAAAAGTTACAACACCAACTAAAATGCTAATATTGTTCTACAATGCAACTCTTGTACTAATTTGTATGTTTCATGCATATTTTCTTTTCTTTTCTTTTTTTTGAAATTTGAAAATCGAAACTTCTCTTTACTATACATTGAGTAATCACACTCGTCCCCAAGTTAGACATCGGAAGACATCGAATAAATTAAGACACATGTTCAGTTTCTTCCGGCATACTTGGAATACATAAGTATCCTTTCCATAAAGAAAATAACCAAAATGCTAATTGTTCTAATGTTTATTTTCAAGAATTAAATTTGATAGTTAATGTATTAGACTCTAAATTAGTTTGTAATCATGAACATAGTACTTAATTAAGAGAAAATGGGTAATTAAAGTGAAGGATATCTTAAATAAATAATATTAGAAAGGATGAGATTTTGTGGTTTGAGTAAATAATTTAGGATTTTGTTTTAAAGAATAAAAAGATAAAGTGAATGCATAAGAAATAATTTTTATTTATAAAAATCTAATTAAGTAAAAAAAGTAATTAATGTGTATTTATTGGAAAAAAGAGTAAAAAAAAGAAGTAAATGGTGTATGAGGAGAATGTGTGGTAGTATATATGCATAAATAGAAATAGCGATCAGGTGAGAGTTTTGAATTTTTCATTCAAAGCTAAGTCTGCTATTTAGTAAGAGAGAGAAATTAATAACCTAATTAATAATGGAGTTGGCCCAATATTTATGTACTCTTTTTCAACATTCAACATTCAACATTCAACGTCCCCCACTTTTGATTAATTGATCTTCAACTCTCAATCTCTCTCTCTCTCTCGTTTACAACAAATATCATAATAAATTATGCAAAATATCTACTAATTAATATTCAAATATTAAATCTAATGAATCTCTTCTTTCGACTTGAAAACAAAGTCGTTATACTGTACTCGGATGTTACATCTATTGTCGCGCGCTCACCCATCATCAAATCGAACAAACTAAAAATAAGATGTTGTTGAAGTTATTGTTCTGTATTACTTGATATACAACAAATATGGTACGACATACCAACGTTGTCGAACATGATATAATGCAAATATGATGTGTCATGTCACCAATCATGCTGCTAAATATATAATATAGTGTAAAAATGATGTGTTGATGTCTCTAACATAATATAATATGTCATGTCGCTGCTAAAATATAACCTCAAATACAATACATCATCGTGTTGATTTCATGAACTTATCACGATAAATTTTTGTACGAAAGCTTTTGAGTTTTCATTAACTTTCCACATGTATAGAACATATATAGACTATCAATTCTTAAAAGATCTTTTAATAAAATTTAGATAATATTCTAATAAATATCCTTATAAATTTGAGAGAATATTTATTAATGCTCATGTGTTAAATTAACCAATTATATAGAGTATTTCAACCGATATTTATTTTTAACAATTATCCATTTGGTTAAAACATAGGAAAATTAATACCAATCATAACTTTACTGGCAATCATTATCCTCAACTTTGACAATTATACCTTAATCATAAAAGTAAACCATTATTTTAGAAACTCACATTTTGTAGTTTTTCTTCTTCGTCACATATTAATACACCTTGTTGAAATTATCGTGTAACTTTCACCTACTTGACTTGCCAATGACATAAGTACTTCCACCATACACCTTTGCATAGCCGCAGATTCAATGCTCGTGTGCAAACTTGTGAATCTTCTGATATCACATCCTCTATCATTGGCTAAACGGATATACAATAAGGATGATTTCTTTCTTTCATCAGAGAGATTCATCATCTACTCTAGCAAGAGAGACCATGTCAGCATATGAACCTGAGCCCATTGACAAACTTGCTCTGTTAGAATAATTTTCTTTCATGTGACCAGATTGTCTACATTCTCAATGACCTTTCTTCTCATAACCTCTGCTAGAACGACCATTAGACTATTGGATCATCATCACCACTTAATCTTTTTATTTTAGAAGCATTACCTTTGATCGATCTTCTATTCAAATCCTTGTGTAATCTAAATTTATCAACACATCGATCTTTGACTTGTACTTACCACAAGCCAACGATCATCCTTTCATCAAATTTCTCCACAACAATCTCCACTGAACTCATAAAGGTTGATATATCTGCTTTAGCCTCCTTGCAAATCTGTGAACAACACTATTTTATAAACAACACCCGACAAAAACTATGAATCTACTTGTTGGAAGAAAAAAAAAAAAAAACCCTTTCCTAAATTAGTGTGAAAAATAAGAAGAAAAAAACTAAGCAGTTTTCAAAAAAAAAAAACAAAACAAAATAGAATATAAAAATTTACGTGAAAAATCGAAAAGGCGAAGAAAAAACCGCATATAGAAAAAACTTCTATTATATGAAAAATCGTTACAATCACATAAAATTCTCTCTCTGACCTCAATTACATAAATACTCTTTTCGAAACTTATACCGCTCACATATCCTTTGCCCAACTCTCTACAAAAGAATATAAAAGAAAATTTAACTAGAGTCTATACATCAAGTTTAAAGTGTTTTGGCTCGGATGTCTTGAATCCAAAGAACAAGGTCTGCACACTTCAAAGATAATGAAAACATCCAACAACATTCAAGAGAACAACAAAGAAGGATAGAGTGAAGTTGTTTTGGGTTGCAAACTTGTGTTCAAAAGTCAGAGAAATGAGCACAAACGAAGGAAGATTAGAGTTTTAGAAACAAATGGGGAAACGAAGGAGATACTTCCTTCATGAACATAAACGGAGGTGCGCGCAAGCTGATCTAGACAATCATAGTTATCAGAAAAAAAAAAAAAAAAAAAAAAAGGTGAGAATATTAGAAAGTGTCGATATCTATCTCAAAATCAATTGACACAGTTAAGAAGAGTAGTCTACATATCATATAAATATGTTGAAGAATCATCAAATTTACAATGTTCGACAAATAATTGCCCAAAATGAATATTTCCAAGCAGGATGAAATCCAGGAAACTTTGAAAAATGAAATCTGTGATATAAAGCCACGTTGGGGTAAGGTGGTGAAAATCTGAGATGTGGTGTACAAGCAGAGGGGACGCAAAACGGTAGAATGAGATTTTTTTTTTTTTTTTTTTTTTCCTAATGTAAGCAAATTCTAATATAAAAAATTATTTTGAAAATATGTTATAATTATAGTTTGTGATGTAAAAGTTACTATCCTGAACCAAATTAAATAGGCAAAATCATAAAATTCAAAACAGAGAGAAATTTGAATAAAGTCTGAACATTTTAAAAGCATACATTATAAACAAACCCCCAATTACCAATAGTGAAGGTTGGAGATACAGTAATGTTTCAATTCGATAACCTTTTAAGTTGATGGGTATCCACAAGAGAAGTTGAGAGAAATGTTATTAATTAGAATGGTAACGAAGAAGAGGTACTAGAGCCACAATCTGCCGCACCCATTACGACCTAGTTCTAAATTATATATACGAAACTTGACAATTAGTGAAATAGTAAAGTTTAATTTACTAACCTAGCAAAAATTAAAGATACTTATTTCATTTCACATAATGAAATTTGGAAAAAGAATGATAAATGTAACAAACATTAGATATTGGGTTTTTTTTTTT
>JBBMEG010000018.1:13445525-13465879 GCA_037832605.1 Cyclanthera cordifolia | reverse complement strand
ATGTATGTATGTATGTATGTATGTATGTATGTATGGATGGATAGAGTATATATTTGTGAAAAAGGTAAAAAAATATTTTATTGGATGGACTATCTCACCAATTAAAATAAATGTAGACAATATTTTTATTTATTATTATTAATACTTACTCATATTATATTATAAATATTTATTGATACAAATATATAAGAGTATATTGTAATTAATTTTAAAATTTAGTTTTCAAAAAATAAGAAACTTTTATAATTAAATTTACATGAAAAGTAAAATATGGAACAGCTAACTGTACAAAAGAGACAAGACATTGCAACAACCCAACAATATACAATTCCTGCCGAGGATTCAGAATAGCAATTTCAACCAGTACAACCTTAATAATAATTAAAAAAAAAAAAAAAAAAGGAAAAAAAGAACAGAGTTCACAGTTTATTTTTTTTTTCTTTTATGTCTGCCCTTTTATAATAATTATTTATTTTTCTCTCGTGAAATATTCTCAAATTTTTGTTTTTGTTTTTGTTTTTTTATTTAAAAAATCATGTATAATTTATAGTATAGAGGATTCTCTAAATTTTGTGGAGTAGAGGTTGAGGGGAAGATGTTATTTTTATTTTTTAATTTTCCTTCTAATTGATATTCATTTAAATAATTTAGATACTCAAATATTTGAATTTGGTGTCAAACTTTGAAGATGAAAATTTATATTTTGATAACACATGCACCCATCACTTCCATGCTTAAAATATATTATTTATCATTACATGAAGATTATAATTATTAAAATGTAGCTATATTTCATTTTTATACTATGATTTTTTAAGCTATTGAGTTTCTTAAACCAACTACTAATATAATAGTAAACAAGTTGTATAATCAGTCGCTAAACAATTGAAACAATGAAACAGAAACATGTTAAGATAATTAATTATGACTAACAATCCAATTAACAAAAAACTAATATTGATACAATAGAAGTAATAACTCATTAATATAAAGCAGCGCTTCTTTCACCATTTGGCTAAAATTGAAAATGGAGGTGGACGACGACCTATCGGTGCTCGAGACGGAGTCACCTTGATGGTGGGCGGTGGGCACGATGATGGTTAGAGTTTTGTCTTTGAAAATCTAGACTTTAGTTCACATATTGTTTGGAAAATATATAGAATTTAGTTCCTCCGATTTAGAGAATATAGAATTTAGTCCAAATGATTTGGAGAAATATAATTTAGTTCATATAGTTTGATAAAACCTAAAAAATAGTTCATGTTATTCATAAATCATAGGCAAATTAAGTAAGTAATGTGATATATGAATTGTCTTTTTCTTTCAATTAATTACTTATCTCACACTCTCATCATTAAACAAAAAAATAACTAATTTCCACGTATTTTATTCATCAATAATTACAAACGACAAACTATTTTTTAGATTTTACCAAATTTTAGAAATTAAATTCTAATTTTTCAAATCATGAGACTAAAATCTAGGATTTTAAAATTATAGGGACTAAATTCTAGCGCCTTTCATCAAATTATAGGGACTAAATTTATAATTTACCTTAAAAATTATCTTTTAAGAACATAATAAATGTCTAAGATATAATTAGAAAGAAAACTTAAACATATTCATTAAAAAAAAACTTAGCCATAATGATATTCTTAATGCCTTTTAAAAGTAAGGGTGTTTTTTAAGTTTTATTTTTGTATTTTGTTTTTCAATACAAGAGTATTTTTAAAAGAAATTTTACGGTTTCGATCCATTAATAAACAGCTAAAGGTTTTTTATTTTATTATTATTATTATTTTTTTAAGTTTGGAGATGTCATGACCTACTTCCTAAAATACTGTAATGGGATGTTATGCATTTCAACTTCTTTACGAATAATTAAATTAACACCCACAAGACCTCAAGTAAACTTCGAAATTCATATGAATTAATTCACAATAGTTCAAATCCATATAAATCACGAGATCCCTTAAATTCAAAGTAGTAAAATAAATATAAGCAAGCTAGAGTTCAAATACTCCAATATTTCATTAAATGAAAATATAACGATGCAGGGAAAGAAATGAATTTGTATCCATGATCAATATAACTCCCTAATCTAGCTACCTCGGTATGGGTTCGTACCTGAAAATTGTAAGGGGTGAGTATATCGAAATATACCCAATAAAAAATCTCACCATGGGGTTAAGCACGGTAGTAGAAACAAGTTAAAAATCTTGGTAGTGCATGAGTGCCTTCGACCCACATGTCGAGCACATGCAAACAATAAAATACGACTTGAAAGTTGTGAGTAAGGGCATATTCGGAAGGCCGGAAGCATACACATGAATGACAGAAAGTGTTTGTTCATTTTCAGGGAGGATCGTGAGTGCACAAACACGTAGGATCCTTAAACTTTGAGTTGGCCTTACCGTGCCAATAGATACTAATATAAGTGCCTTTAGGTCACATGAGTCAAACTTCTTGGGAGGATCCTTGTTTCTTTGATCTGAGCATGCAAGGAATCATCTTTAATCTGTAGAACACCGTCCTTTCGATCATGCTACTTGACTTACTAGTAAAAGTATCTTTGCAGGCCATCCATTACGATTTACCTCTTTTTGTACATAGGCGTCACCAACTTCTCACACTCTCTCTTTCCCGATTTTTTTCAAACTAATCTTTGTCAAGTGTACCCTAAACCCATCATGTTTTTTCTTAGATCTATGACAATTGAAGACCATTTCCTGCACACGAGCACTAGATCCAGAATTAGGGTAGCAAGACGAACATTTTTAGGTGAGATGCACTTTGTTTTGTGGCGACACGCCGCCCTACATTTGTGCCACGTCGTCAGCTCAGTTTTCCATTATTGTCATTCGCGTGGTGAACTTTTTTTGGGCTTGTTTTGCTTTGTTGTGACATGTTTCGTTGACTTTTATTAGTTATTCCTTGTCTAGGAGATTCTCGAGATTCGACGTAATTAGTTTGTGTGTTATATATTCTAGTGTTTTGATCGATTCGCGGAAAGGCAAGGAACTCTACCATGAACTGAGTTATGTTGATTTTAACATGTTTAGTAGAGGCACGTTAGAATTCATGGGAAATGAGTGCTTGTTATGTCCTTGTTGCATTGTTTGATAAAATGATTGATTTACCTCTGCTTGATCAGATAATTAAGTTTGTGAACATATTTATGAATCGTTGTTTTCTAAAATGCCTCTAATTGGTTAGGTAGTGTCTCGAGATTGAATATATATATATATGATTCACTATTGTCTGATCTATTCTTGTTGGATAGGATACTTGTTCAAAACGACTATATATGTTTTGTTTGCTTGTATGTTCGCCTAGAGGTTTTCATGTAGCATGTGTGATCGAGATACTCTTACTATAATGACCTGAGGTTCAGGAATCATGAGCGTTTCCCTCACTCATGATCCTCCCTAACAGTGGTCAGGGTGATTTCCGATAAAGGTGTATGCCCTTGCGTACCTCTTTCAGTCTGTCATTTATTGTTTGCTTGTGTCGATCTGTGGGTCAGACGACACTCGTGCACAAGGCACGTAGCTTCAACTATCATATCTTTCTAACTTGTCTCTACTTGCATGCTTAACCACATGGTGACACTCTTAACTGGATATATTTCGATATACTTACCCTTATTATTTTCCATGTACAAACATATATCGAGGTGGCTAAATTGGGGAGTTGTATTGATCATAGACATGACATCATCCCCCTTCCTTGCATCATTATATTTTTTATTTCTTATGTGGAGATAATTTTCATTCATAAAAGCAATTAAGACTAGTAGGTAACATGACCAGGTCATAAATGATGTAAATGAATGTCAACGCCTATAATCTTTTGGTTATGTTGAGTAAGAACTCTAAACTTTCAACTATGTGTATCTAACCGATAACTCAATAAATTTCGACAACATTTATTTGGAGTAAATATATTTATGATTTGTTAGGATTTATAGTTAATGTTTTATTAGGAACTTTTTTTAGATTTGATATTGTATCTTCGTTAATGAAAAACCATAACTTTCAAAATTGTCATATCATCACATGCTTCTCTAAACACTTAAACATTATAAAAAGAAATGCCAACACCTAATCACGGAAAAAAGAAATTGAACTCTACCACAAATAATAATAATAATAATAATAATAATAATAATAATAATAATAATAATAATAATAATAATAAAAATAAAGATCACTTGTTGGATATATTTTTAAGTTGAGAAGATAAATAGATGCAAAATTAAAAAAAAGAAAAAAGACTAAATTTTAAAACTTAATAAAACATATGGTATTACAAACCAACCACACCAATTACAAATAGAGAGGTTGGAGATATAATATATACAAGTAAAGTTTGAATCAAAACAATACACAAAATTAAGAGAGAGAGAGAGAGAGAGAGAGAGAGAGAGAGAGAGGGGCTGCACACATAGCTATAGCCGTGCCTAATGCCTACCATGTATTAAAAAAAGCTAAAGATTCACATTGCAAAATCAATGCATAAAATTGCATTTGATGGTCCAACAATGGGGTTGGTGATATTTATTTCTCAACCCCCTATTCCTTACTTTTACACGCAACCCCTTCTCGATTTTAAGATTTTTCTTTTTCTTCCTCTCGGGTTAAGAACGACGAGTCATTCCTTTCTATTTTTGTGTTTCCTTTTATCTATTTTGAGTTTACGTTCAAACGAGAATTTTTTTTCTTTTACTTAGATTGTTACTTTGATTGTGATTGTTATCAATGAAGATATTGTCTTTGTTTTAAGTGATGTGTAGATTAATTATGATTAGGTGAGTAAATTCTAGTTTAAATTGGGTTAAATGTATTGTTGTTTTTAGAGATGTAATTCAAAAATTGGCTCTTTGAGTAAAAGAAAAAGAAAATAAAACTAAGTGATTATATATTTGGTAATTACTATTTAATTTTTCTTCAACAACTATTTTGGACATGTTAAGTTTTTATCATGGGTATTTTTAACTCTTAATTAGGGTAAAATTTTGAAATATTTATGAAAAAAAAGAGTAACTGCTCAATATACTATATTTTATTCTTATTATATTGTCAATATATTATAATGTTGTAACCTTTTGTGACAGTAGAGTTCATCTACAATTAATTAGAAGAAATATTCAAATTTATAATCCGTTGATTATTATAACAATACAATTGTACAATTAAAATATTACTTTTTTGTTGGTGAATCATTTTTAATTCAATTACTTTTGAAAATTATTTTCAACAAAAATCATGTTTTATAATTTGAATTTTTCGATTATATTTATTTTTGCGTAATTTCATATAATCCATCAATAAAAATATTAAATTTTTATAAGACTAAATTTAAATAATAACTTATTGTATAATATAATAAACACAGATTATATATCCAAATCTGTCATTCTCTCAAAAAAAATAAAAATCAAAGAGTAAATTCAAAATAACAATCATGATAACTCAATTTTTGGAAACACCTCATACTTATCAAGATTTTAAGAAAATGTATGTGCCATACAAAACCACTAATTAACACTAACAAAACTTACTTTTAAATTATTAATTTTACCAAAATACTTGGTAGAAAAACCTAATTTTAGTCATTAAAGAGAAATTTAAAGGTTTAGAGGGTTATTAAATTTTTACATAAAAATTTTCACATTATAAAGTGAATGGATCTATCTAGTAAAAATACTCAAAATATTATAAAATTAAATGATATGTTCTACAAAAATTAAACGTATACAAATAACTCGACAAACTTAATAAACCAATTCATTTGAATTCAATTTGACGAGGTGGATTGGTTATTATCAATTTATTTAAGTTCGGAGGTGGAATTCAAATAAAAAAAAAATTAAATTGAATTATTGTTGGATTAACCTAAAATTAATTTGGATAACCCAAATAATGTACACCTCCTAGTAAAAATATATATTACAAAAAAAATAAAATAAAATAAAAGGACAGTTGTTTGGATTTGTTTGGTAGGTTGTGTCCATTAATTTGTTATGTGTCTGAAAGACAAATGCAATAACTACAAGACGGCGCCGTATTTCAAAATAACTACCTTCAATTTTATTTGTTTATTTTTTTTTTATTAATGTACAATATTTTTGCTTCATTTTCAAGTATTTCATAATTTGTTAATGTATTTATTAATGTGGGCGGTTTGGTTCGAGATATTTAGAGCATTTGTTTATAAACCGGTCGATTTTAAATCGTTTTGTGTTGTTGTGGAATACGATCCAATAATGAGAAAGTATGGTGTGTAGTTGGAGATGGTTTTTGCCTTTGTATTGATGTTTGAGTAATATCTACACATTTTCCTTTTATTCATTCCTTCAACTCTCTCTCTCTCTCATTACTTTCCCTCCCTCCCTCCCTCGTATACGTCATGTCGTGTGAAGCTATGTTATATCTTTATCGACCTATTGATGATTACTGTTTCTTTTTATATATCATAAAGAAACGACTAATTTCTTTTTTTAATGTTGTACTAATGTTATCATGTTAATTTTTTATATATATATATATAAATCTTAAAATGAAAATGAAAATAAGTAGTGGATTTTTTAAGCGAGATTAAGAGTATGTTTGGGAGAAGGAGAATGAAAATGATTATCAGGAAAATGAGAATTAGTGGGAATGATTTTCTATAGCCAAAATGAGAATTAGGAAAAAAAAAAAAATAAAATAATGAGAACAATTCGAGTGAAAAATAGTTATAGAGAATAAAAATTTATTATGAGAAGAATAAAAAGTAGTTAGAATTAGTATAAAAAGATGATTTAAAAAAAAAGTGACTGTGCAGAATATGATTTTCTGTAGCCAAAACACCAAAAATCATTTTCTTTCTCGTACTCTCCACTCAATTCTCTTGCAACAAACACTCCAATAATGTACTAATTAAAAAAATATATTTAAGAGCAGGAGAAGTTAAAAGATGATGTACTTAAGCCAATAAGAATATAATTCAACCGATATGATATACGACGTATGGAGTTATATTAGTTAGAATCTCTCAATTTCGAAGGTTGTTGAATTAAGAATAATAATGTACTAATTAGTAGAAAAATATGGAAATTTATCGATTAAAAAAAAAAAAAAAAGTATATGTAAGAAGAGTATTAAAGAATGGGACAAGCAAATGACAAAAATGGCCTCCAATTGCAAAGGGCTTCAAACTAGCCAAAGCCTAAACGTATATGTAAATGGAAAGTGAAGAAAGAAATTAATAACAAGACATTCCAACACAAGCTAGCATTCTTCAATTAGACTAGCTTTTTCTTTTTTTTTTCTTTCTTTTTTTTAATTAATAATATTATCATATATATTTTTAAATATATTGCTTGAATTAATTCTTGTCAACATGAATGTATTAAATTGATATGTAATGCACACTGCCCACATGATTAGTATATAAAATTTGAAGAAATCTTAGGAAGGTTTGAAATTATTTAAATAATAATAATAATAATAATAATATCCTTTGAGCTGAGAATTTGTTTATAGATCTAGAGTCATAATCAGATTTCACCATTCATTTCATTCTAGTCCCCAAGTTTGAAAAAAAGAAACTACTAGCTTGATTTGAGCAAACATATTTATAAATGAACCAAGGTTTAAATAAATTCAACTACAGATCGATCAAAAGCGATAAATGATTTGTTCGTTGTTATCGTTCGAAAGACGACATAATAGTACCTTCTCCCCCTCCATGACCAAATCAGTCCATCATTAAAACTACTTTTGAAGTTGCTAATGAGAACAAGTGTAAAATCAATCTAGTCGTGGTGGTTTGGTTTGTCCTGTAATCCACAAAGGTAAGAAGTGTAAACGCTGATTTCTTTCTTTTTATGCTCAACAATTTGATCACTTCAACAAGACTTTCAAGACGTGTTCGATCGAATGCGCTGTACTAAACTAACAGTTGCCGTTTCGAACTCCTTCAGAACAGCACGCGTTTCGATCATCGGGCATCTAGATGTAAGAAGAAGTGTAGAAATTCCAAATCATATGTGACAAAGACAACAAAGCATCAGATAACTCAAGAGTGTTAACATCAGAGAAGGCAGAAGCAATAGAATCCAAGTTTCTAACAGGAAAACCAACAATACTCAGTAAACCGACATCATACCAAAGAGATAAATCAGTTCGAAACAGCAACAAAATCAATCAAATCCTCCTAAATCATGTCAGACTCACGTTTGTACAAAATGTAACAACACTGATCAGTTTGTATGACAACAGAATGTACATAGCCGAAACAGAAAAAAATGCATACCTATCGGGGAAAACCAACACGACAACCTCAGATCAGTTTGTACAGAATGTAACAAAACTGATCAGTTTGTATGTATGAAAACAGAATGTACATAGCCAAAACCAAAAAAAAAAAACGCATACCTATCGGGGAAAACCAAGACTACAAGCTCAGATCTGTTTGTACAGAATGTAACAAAACTGATCAGTTTGTATAGAATGTACATTGCCCAAAGCGAAAAAACACATACCTATCGGGAAAAACCAAGACGACAACCTCAGAAATATCAAAAGCCTAAAAAATGGTATAGCCTGTAAATTTTCATGTTATAACCTTTTAGGGGAACTAAGTAGAATTACAGAAACATCTTCTGTTGACTACTTTTTAGGATTTCCTCATTTTTTGCGGTCTTTCAAGATACTGGGAAAGATAAACACAGAGTCTACACAAAGCCCACCTTTCGAATGCGTGCAGTCAATCTGTTTCATAGAAAATCTAACTTCCGTGGCTGATCCCGACTTGTCGACCAAAAATTCGCCTACCTTGTATTCTATCCAACACCCACGCTTACGGTGTCCACTTACATCCATAAATCCATGCTCGTCTAAACAGAATTCACGTGTAGATTGCTGTCCATCCGAAGTCGACATTTCGAATCGTACTGGCTTGACATCCCAACCGTGAGTATGCTCGAAGCTACATGCACGTCGGCCAAGCCGCTTATAGAACCTTCCAAGGTGAAGCCTGAAGGTGAGTGTGTAGATATCAGCAGGAAATGGGAATTTTACCATCCCATCAACTTCAAACCACCAAATTTGCTGCAGATAAGCCACAACATTGAACCTGAAAAGATTGAGCAACATCAGAGCCTGTGCTACTATTTCATAAGATTGTAGTGCCGAACAAACATCAACTCTAGCAACCCAACTATCATTAAACGTGTAATCCAGTATTTTATTTCCTTGTTAGTTTCCACATAATCAAAACACCTCTTGGTTTCCGATTAAATTCGTTCCAATATGAATGTACAGGGTCATGATGAACTATCTGTTAGGTGCTTGATACCTAACTAAACCGATAACAAGCAGAGTAATCCGAAATACACAAATATACGGATAATGACACTATGATTGCGAGTGTTTCTACGATATAGTGATAATGAATTATTAAGATGAACAATAAAAGAATAGTGAAGTAATAATAATACGACAGTAGAACTACAAATCAAATGTATTCAAGAGCTCCGTTGATCTCTCCCTCCAAGGTCTCCAAATCTCACCAAAAACAAGCATGAGACTGTCTAATAGGAGCCTAACACTATCTCAAGAACGTCATTCACCTTAGAATATATGAGAAAGAACTGTACATATAAACATACATAAATTACCAAAAAATTCCCAACAGAGCAAACTTAAGCAAAATCAGCTAAGGTTTAGTTTGGATGCTTTTAGATTAGAGCAAAAGACCCTTTTTATTAAGATAGAAAGCCTTAGTTTCTTGGAATTTCTACATTTGTGTAATCACATGACCCCAAAGCTGAAAAAGGAGGAAGGCAATATTCACACATAGAGATGTATAATTCCACAAGATATCTTAAACCGAACCAAACATGACTGAATTACTATAGGCGCCGAACCATTTTTTACGCTCTAAGAGGTTGATTGTTTCACACTTTTATGGTGCTATTATAAATGAGTATTTATAATCACTCTTCAAACAATCTCATCTAAACGAGTTATTACTACAATTTCTCTTCAAAACCACTCAAAATAACCCCTCATTTCTAATCATTCCTGCAATTACCCATCCTAACACCCCATTTCTATCCAGACAAACAATATGTTAAAGAAAAAAAAATCACGGCCATGTCATCGTTAAAGTACAAATGAGAAGGGAAGGAATTAGCAGCAACCCAAAGCAGTCTAAAACAGCAAATATCAATGGCAGAACCAGCATTTCAATTTTCCATGGACATCATAGCCAAAGAACATATTATTCTTCAACAATATCTCTTTATTGGCCAGAAGTTACAACAAATGCTTCCATCGACTGCCAGCTTACTTGCAAATTTTTAAGAAACCGAGCTTCATTGAGAAACATGAAAGAAAACACATGAAAAAATACAGCTATATGCATAAAAATCAAACTCGTGGCATATATTAAACGAAGAACACACAAAAAGATACGGAGATTTTTCACGAGTTGCAAAAGAAAAAGAAAAAAAACTCTTCAAATGTCAAAATTTAAAATATAGCAAGAACTGGTTCAATCACTTTAATTGTAGCTACAAAATTGATAGACTTCAATCGAGTGAAACAAGCGAAGAACTTAAATACTTCACATGAAAAAATTTTAGAAAGTTGATAGAAATAAAATAGAGATGCCAAAATTAGCTATCTACTACAAATTTCCAAAAGATATTATGGCATGATTCTGCAATCACATATGACAGAACAAATTTTCATTCTATCCTAACAACTGCTTCAACAAAGAAACAAAGTAATCAGAAGAAATCAAGGGAATGAAATCCATTAAAAATTTAGTGACATATATTAGCCATAAGGACCAGTCCATTGCTGAATCTTCCATCAAAATGCAAGCAACCTCTTTAGCAAGCAAACCATAGCAAAAAACTTTCAGTACTTCAATGAATTCCCTAATTTAAACTCGATTCAAGAACAAGAAGCCAAGAAAAGCCAACTAAAAAGTTAAGTAATTTTGTTACATCAAACATTTATTAACCTCAGAGTGACAAACTATCATGATATTTGAAAGTTTCAAGCTAAGGATAATCCAAAACTAACCGAGACTCTTCAGTAGGAATCCAATTCCAATATCTTCTATCATCAATTCCAGTTATAGCCATGGCCTTGGCTGATATCGATACACAAATTCTTCCAGTGATTCTATCTAGCCACACCTCCTGAAAAACAAAATGGTTCAAGAATACATAAACAAATATCCCCTTAAAAAAAGAATCAAATCCACAAAAGAACGAAACACCAAACTTAAAAAAAGAACAACCCACAAAAAACCTGGGGTGATTGGATTTGGAGGAGAGGAAATGGAGGAAGAAAACTTCAAGTTTGATTTTAATACATCACAACCTCACTCAACTCCTCATCGACCTCTTCTCAACTTCTCTCCAACATCCTATCAAACCTCAAATCAAAATTTATATCAAATTTCTTCTAAAATGAACACCTTCTCTCCTAAACACAAATCTCAAAAAAAATCTTTTTTCAACCTCTCATCTCTAAAATACCAATTATCAAACAAATACTTCATACTCCAATTTACTCATTTCCTCTTTTTCCTCCTCTTCTCTCATCTACCTCAAAATCCAATCACCCTAAGGTATGCATGAATAAGGGGGAAGTTTGAATTTAGCCCATGTAGTAGAAAAGACTTTCCCTAATATCACATTCCAACCCCTTATGCTCCAATTCCAAACCGGAAAAGTACATTAGGGATAAAAAAAAGGGAGATGAAAGAAATGCTGTAATGGGAAAGGCGACGAAGTACCTTATTTCCACCATCGAATGGAACCGGACGAGATAACAGAGCATATATATCCTTTTTTGACATATTTCGGTACCGTTCGGGGGGCAAAAAATCAAGAAGATCTTGATAATTCGAGGGCAATTTCGATTCCCAAACGGAATCCGACGAGGCGGCGCCGCGAAACGACCGGTTGAGCCGCGCGAGGTTGCAAATCTCCGGCGGAGTAAGGTAAAGAAAAACACAAGCGATGCAACTCTCCGGGATGTCGCCGAGGCCAGGACCAACGGCGGAACCATTAGCCACTTCACTCAAGTTCGAGAGAGAAGCCCCCATCGCCGGCGACGGCAGAGCCTCAAATCAAAACCTAAGAATTTCCCAGAAATTTCTTCACGTCATCGCATCATCACCATCCGAGATTGGATTAAAATAAAAAATAAAAAAACAAATCAAGAAGAAAACACGGCCTTAATAATCCGGCGGTTTCAGGACCTTGAAATCCGGACACAGATTTCGATGAAAACCCACAAAATTAAACAAATTCGAAAGGGAACTTTGGCCTTTGTCAGGACAAAAAAGTGGGGGAAAAGCAAATGAAGGCAAAAGGAAAAAGAATCAATACGACGAGTCGGGTTGGGATGAAGAATTCTATAGCTCTTTCGAGGGCTGGTGCGACATGTGGGCATTGAAATGAGCCAGAGTGAGGATTTGGATGAGTTGGAATTTTAGGTTTTCTTTATACAATTTTAGGATTTGGCCATTGTTGAGCTTCAAAGCCCCACTGCGACAATGTGAATCGTCGATGAAGAGCAAGTGGAGGGGTTTGATTCCCGTGGATCGTCTCGTCCTCGACCAATTTAACTGTTTGTGTAGCTTTTTCAATTTGTACTAAAATAATAATAATAATAATAATTAATTGTTATTCATATAAAATGATTTTTTCATAAGTTTGTTTGGTGGTTGAGTTGTGTTCAAATTAATGCATGATTAATGGCAGGTGAGTAATGTGTGAGTCATAGAATATATTCTGACGATTCACATTCTGACAAGTCATGATGTGATCGAGGAGGGGTACATCATTCATCGCATCAAGAAGAGTGTTCAATAGTGTCAATTGGATGCATCAGGAAGCAAAGTCACGATGGTGTCAATGTGTCGGTATCAAGGTTTAGTGGGGGCACGATAGCGCCCCGAGCCATCCCGATGATGTCAAAGGCTCGAGATGAAGTTTTGACAAGCGACTCTGTAGTTAAGCTCGCATGAAGCTAAGTTCTCTTATCCATGGGACAAAGGTTGCCGAACACATATATTGAGAGGCGACCCGCCATCTCGCGTTGGGTTCTCATGGGACGAATGGATACATGTGCGAGCATATAAGCATGACCAAGATAATTCTGATGTGTATTCGATGAAGCATAATCGAGGCATTGAGAACCTCGTTAAACGACCCAACGAGCCACAAAGTATGGACGATCCGAGTATGGGGCTTGAGTTCCCCTCTAAGGCTGGCCATGACGAGTGTGAGATCATGGCGCTGCACGAGTCAAAGGGAGCAACAGTGACATTTGGTATCAGAGCCTACGTTTGTGTGTGCAGTCGGTCGAGACAAAAAGACCCGATAGTTGAAATGAAGACAGTACATTCGTGTCAAGAATGTCATTGCGACAGGACAATTATGTGTCAATGTGAAGCTGGGAGAAGCCGACTCTTTGAACTTGAGAATGTCTTGAGCAAACACGTCGTGAGGGAGTCGTACCCGTCTAAAAGAAGATCGAGTATGTTTGCCAAGGGCTTGGTGGGGTCGACAGTTGAAAGAGTCATTATCATCAGAGGGATAATGCTAATGGTTGCAAGCAGAGCCCGAAGTCAGTATGACATGCGTAGTGCCAACAACTTAATCAGCTGCGAGAGTTATGTTGTCTATATGTCGCTAGATTTCGAAAGGAAGTTTAGAGATGTGCAGTGAGGTGCGCTCCCCGAGGATTAGGCAAGTGGCCAGAGCTCGGTATTGTGTGTCCTTGCCAACTATTCGCGGAGACCAAGGTAAGTTATAGATGGGGTAGTCCGATGCGTAATATTAATTCGCACAAAGTGGTCATACTTATATGGTGAGGCCCAGGCCAAGTCCATAAGAGGGCGAGGGAAGGTCCATGATGGGATAGCTCATAAGTAGTTTGTTGTTCATCACATTCTTCTGAGCACGAGTTGCTAGCAAGTCTGCCAACAGTCAGTTGAAGGTTGGATCGTCAGAAGGGATGATGTCGAATGCAACCAGGGGTGAATATCATAACTTGCGTGGTTTTGCCCCGTGTTAAAGTCATCGATAACAATGACTAGATTAAGTAGGGGAGGATATCAGAGTCATAGAATACGCTCTAATGACCCACGTCCTGACAAGCCATGATATGATTGAGGATGACGATACATCATCCATCACACCAAGGAGAGTGTTCAATAGTGTCAGCTGGATGCATCAGGAAGCAAAGTCACGATGGTGTCAAGGTGTCAGTGTCAATGCTTAGTTAGGGCACGATGGGCCCCGAGCCATCCCGACGACATCAAGGCTAGAGATGGAGTTTTGACGAGCGACTTTGGAGTTAAGTTCGGATGAAGTTAAGATGTAAGCTCGCCAAGTTTGGTGTCAACCGGACACTCGACGGATGCTCCACGATGGCGTATGATTCCTCACAAAAAAGATAGGCATTGGTGGGAGACTGAAACTGGTATAGAATGTACTATAAGGGAGGCATGGTGTCAGCTCTCCACCACCCCTGGGACCTGTGGCCTAAGTGAGCTACCCCATGACACATGCATGTGTCGTGGTGTGAGTGAACGCTTGCAAGACGAGTGTCTTGGTGGCTTCCTTTGAGAATGAAAATTCGAGGACAATGTTGGAGGCACGGGTGTGCTGACATTGCACCCTTATCCATGGGACAGAGGTTGCCACATATATCGAGAGGCGACCCACCATCTCTCGTTGGGTTCCCGTGGGCCGAATGCATATAAGCATGACCAAGATAATTCCACTGCGTATTCGATGAAACATAGTCGAGACTTTGAGAACCTCACTTAATGACCCAACGAGCCACAAAGTATGGACGATCCAAGTATTAGACTTGAGTTCTCCTCTAAGACTGACCATGGCGAATGTGAGATCATGACACCGCATGAGTTAAAGAGAGCGACCGTAATATTATGCTCGCTTTGGCAGATTAACGATTTTTTTTCTTCAATCAAAATCAAAATTTGAATTACTATAATGAAAATTCAGAAATAAATTAGAAAGTAAAAGTAAACTTCAAAATTTAAAAACTAGAATAATATATTTAAAAATATATAAACAAAAATGAAGAAATATTTTAATACCAAAAACTTATACGTTATGAAATAAAATAAAAATAAACTTATGCATATTGTCCATCAACGACGACACAAAATTGATAAATAGGGGCAACATCGGTAATTTTCCAAAGCAAAAGAGGGTATTTACGTAAACAAAAAAGAACGCTAACGATCGTCACAGACTCTTAAACCAGCAAGGGCCCCACCATGTGGGAAAGCAATCTAAATTTCTCGGTAGTTAACAGAGTCGTGAGAAGCCGTGGCGACACACTCTTCAAAACTTCACGGCTGGACAGTTCCGTCAAATCCCTTTCGTCTGAATTTGAAAACACCCATCAACGTTTCGCTCTCCTTCCCTAACGCCGTCGTTCTCGCTTGAAGCTTGAATTTGAACACTAGGAAAGGGCCCTGTATATTTAAGAAATAAGTAACTTGGTATTTTAGGAAGCAAATGAAAGGGACACGAAGGTTAAGAAAACCTGTATTGTCCATTGTAATCTTTAGTTCTAAGTATCTAAAGCTTGAAAGTTGTCACACTCGGTTTGTTGATGTACAGTTGAGGTCTTGAGTGCATCTGAGTTCCGTGGGGTTGGATCAATAAAGGATTACTAAGCATGTAGAAAGATGTGGGAACTTATCATATGCTCTATTTATCGAAATGCGGTGTTATTAAGAAAGATAGGATTTAAATTTGATTGTAAAACCTACCAGATAAATTGACGCGTTGAATTGAATAACACATCTACAGTATGATGGCTACTGTGATGAATTCAATACTTCTTCAGTCAGCAATAGAGAAGATGAGAGTTCAGACTCGTGTCCAATCAGCATTTATGCTTCAGGATATTGCTGAACCATACAATAGGCAACGTGCTATAAGGCATCTTGAGAAAGGTAGAGTAGTTATATTTGGTGGCGTTGGTGCTGGCACTGGAAATCCCCTATTTTCCACTGATTCAGCTGCGGCGCTTAGAGCTTCTGAGAGTAAGACCCTGCCTACACTTTTAGCCTTGCTGTCGTATGGTCCCTTTTGTTTCATTTATTATATGCACGAGTATGTAATGTAACATATTCGTATGCTAATCTTTCAAATATGAATGCTTACATGATTGTACACGCTTTTCTCCCTTAGTTCATGGCGAGGCAGTTCTTAAGGGTACCAATGTCGATGGGGTGTATGACTGTAATTCGCAAGACAACAATTTTACATTCAAGCTCATCTCTTTCAGAGAGTTAGTATCAAGAGGTGCCACTAGTATGGACATGATGGTATTAACTTTCTGCGAAGATAACAACATTCCTGGTACGTTTTCTTCACGATATTAATTCCATACAGCATGCAGAAAATTTTGGTTTAATATCATAGCATTAAATATAAGTTTTGATGTGTTCTTTCATCCATAAGTAGAGCTAGAGCTCATAAGTTACAGATTAAGACACCAATATCTTAATAATGACAAGATAACTAATACAAGAGAACATAAATGGACAAGAACAAGAGAATACAACTAGCACACTATATTAAGATAATAAAATTACAACCGAACCAATAATCTTAACAATGATAAGAGAACTAATACACAACTAGCATACTATATTAAGATAGTAGAATTACAATACCGAACCCTTAGCCTTTCGAGAAGGTTAAGTCTCTCCCAATAGTCTCTCGAGAAGGCTACTCTCTCCCAATGTCTTTGCCAAGACAACAATACCAAATTTCATTTCCTCTACAAGAGATCCTAACTCACCTATTTATACAAAACCCCTAAGTACTAATTACTATTCTACCCTTGCACATTATATTAATATCCTAGAACTATCCTCCCTAGGGGCCTAACATATCTCCCATTCTAAAAATACACCTTGTCCTCAAGGTGTGAGTTCTACAACATTACCAAAATTACCCATTTTCACACAAAACATAACAAATGAGGTGCGGTTTTTTTTTTATTTTTTTTTTTACTATTTATCTCAATAAAAAAAATTATATACTTTTTTTGTTCAACCATCCATAACCCCCAAAATTCTACCATTCTTGCAAAAGGATGATGGTCTTGTCACATCAAAAGTCACCACTCCAAAATGTCAAATCTTGAAGCATCTAAAAGTCATTTCTCTCATCAATGTTTCATCAATTTAATCTTCATTTCCCTCCTTTACTTAAAACCCTTTCTTTCTTTCTTTTTTTCTCTCTTTCTTTTTTTAATCTTCTTCTTCCACATTTCTTCCAAAAGCACCAATTTTTTTTTTCTTTTTTTCTTTCTTCTCAAGATTTCCTTCTCTTTCACAAACATGAATCTTCTTCCATCATTTCTTTCTTTTGTTTGAAGATTCAAGCTCCAAAGTTTTGCTTAGATAACGACCCTCCCTCTCCAAGTATATGACCGCTGGTGTGTGCTCTTTGTTTTTTCTCTCCTCGGCTTCTTCATCTTCATCTTCATCTTCATCTTCATGCATTTTTCATTGACCGAAATGTGATCAAGATGTTGGCAAACTCATTTTCTCCTTTCCAAAAACACTTTCTTGGGGATGAACGTCTTCTTCCAAGTCGTTGGTGCATGAAGCTTAATAGAAGCACCTTCATCCATGGCTTCTCCTCCATTTTTCACTTTAGCCTCATATCCCCCACCTTTACTTCTTTGTTTTCTTTTTTTTTCACCGTTTGTTGATTCACGAATGCCAACTGCTTTTGAACTTCCTTAAAACTTTCTTGCGATTTCTCAATACTTTCTCGAAGTGCCTTGAGATCTTGTTCACTTTCTTCAAAAAATTGCTTTTGTTGGTTCACGGATACTTGAATCTTCAACAAGGCTTTGTAGTTGTCATCGTGATCCATTGTTTGAATGGTTGCTTCGGAAAGAACTTGGTTTGATAGCAATTTGTTAAGATACCAATAATCTTAACAATGACAAGAGAACTAATATAAGAGAAGATAAATACACAAGAACAAGAGAATACAACTAGCAAACTATATTAAGATAATAGAGTTGCAATATCGAAACCTTAGCCTTTTGAGAGGGCTAAGTCTCTCCCAATAGCCTTTCGAGATGACTCCTCTCTCCCAATGTCTTTGCCGAGACAACGATACCAAATTTCATATTATCTACAAGAGACCCTAACTCACCTATTTATATCAATCCCCTAAGTACTGATTACTATTCTACCCTTACACATATTATATTAATATACTAGAACTATCCTTCTTAGGGGCCTAACATTACATTGCTTGGTATTTCAGTTTTTTCCCGTTTATTTCGTGTTGAAGGATCGAATGATATCCAACCCCATTTTATTTTTACAGTTGTTGTCTTTAATCTTCTTGAGCCTGGAAATATTTTGAAAGCATTATGCGGAGAACAAGTGGGTACTTTGATTGATCAAAATGGAAGAATTTGCTAGTGTTCATGATATGTAAAATACTTAGTATTAGGTATGGTCGTGTTGAATCGAGTCAGTAGAGCGTTCAATGGTCCCTTATAAGAAACGGTGGCTACCTCCTTTCTGGGTTCTTTCCCGGCAAGGATTATGAGAGTTTGCTATGTTACTTGCTTAGTAACTCAGTGTGAAAGTAGAATTGTTCTCATTTCTGATATGAAGATATGATTCTTGGTGCGGTGCCAAAATTTCTTCTGCATTTGTATTTGTAATGTGTATTTTTATGTATATTATTATTGATCCAGTGGGAAGGGTAGGTTAAAGAAATGGAGATAGATTTGAAGTATATGGGTGATCTGGTCATGTTTACCTTATTAAAATAAAGGTATACTTGTCATGTAATGTATTTGAATTTGAATGTCAATCTGGCTCATTGCCATCATTTGAAAAATCATGATTTCAACACAACCTCTTTCTATTTTTCTGAGTACAAAATACAAAGTGAGTTGCAAAAGTGTGCTGATACAATAAATTTATTTTACTTTTGAAGGGTTGGTTTTTTTAGCTTGTGGGGATTGATGTTTACATAGTATGCAGTTGGAGAAAAACACTGGAGTGTTTAGTGGTTCGGGAAAATCAAGTGTTGTTGAGGGCACACACCTCCGATTTTGGGCATAGGCACAAGGCCCAAAAACATTGTGTTTGTGTTTTTGTGAGCTATGATTTTGTGTTTGGAGTTAATGAAATGCATATTTTTTTACAATTAAGATATGTTACTTGAGGCGTTCAGGGTGTCAAACGACTCAAGCCTGTACCTTGAGCGCACAAGCTTGAATGTACATTTTAGAACAATGGGAAAGATCTAAGGAGGACGTGTGAGCTCGTGCAAGGTTCCATATCTAAATTAGGTTACATTTGGGAAAGATCCAAGGAGGGAGGATGTGCTAGTCTTGGGAAAGATCATAGGAAGATGATGTGAGTTCTCTGTTTTGTTTTAGTCTTTTCGTTTGGGGTTAGGATTTTGTACCTTTGTTTGTATTCTTCTTTAATTTTCTCTAGATGAAGGTTTGGGACTCTATTGAAGAGAAAATATTGGATTTTACTTTGGAAAGTTAGACCCTGGATCTAAAGATATATCCTAGACTTTTGCCTTCAATTGACCCTCTTTTCTCGGGTAAGAAAAGGTTCTTCCACATCCCAACCCCTTCCATTTTCTTACCTGGGGGCTCGAGAGGTGGCTAGAAAGTCACGTTGGAGCGAGGTTTCCTCAAACCTCGCTCAAACCTCGCTCCAGTATGACTTTCCAGCCACCTCTTGAGCCCCCAAAGCAAGCTCCCCCCTTCTCCTTACACAACCCCACCTTGGCTCTATTCCTTATGCTCTCGACCAAACCTACAACCGCCCTCTCTCGGCTCTCCAACCAGGGTAAAAGGAGGGCAAAAAATGCACAATGATGTGCCTTCAAACACTTTTTGGTCAGTCGGTTGGTCAGTCTTTTGAAAGATCTTCTTTTAAGCCTTTTGAGAGTCTATCTCTCTCTAGAAGTTTGAGAGGGGCAACCTTATGCTCTAGATTTTTAACTAGTAATTTCTTATTTTATTTTTGAGGTAAATTATAAATTTAGTTATTATGGTTTGATCAAAGTTAGAATTTAGTCGCTATGATTTAAAATTTTAGACTTTAGTTTCTATGATTAGAAATAATCTACAATTTAGTCCATTTGGTTTGAAAAATTAGAATTTAGTCCCTAAGATAAAATCTAAATAATAGCCCATTGTTAAGAATAAAATACGTAGAAGATATTTTTTGTTTAATGATGAGAGTTAGTGTGAGATAAGTAATTGTTTGGACAAAAA
>JBBMEG010000018.1:13423216-13437640 GCA_037832605.1 Cyclanthera cordifolia | reverse complement strand
GCGTGTGAGCTAAGTGGTTTCTGTAATGTAATTAGCAGCCAGTTTAATTTTAGGGCCTCTTACAAAAAAAAAAAAAATGGTGTGGAAAATGACAAAAATAAATATTGTTTTTTTTTTTAAGGAAAATTTACATTTTAATATTTTGTATGGGGTTTATTTTAAATTTATTCTGCACCTTTAAATAAAGTTAAATGGTGGTTGTTAATTATTCTTATGTTTTGTTTTAAAATCATTAGCTCAGATTTCTTGAGAGCTTGGGCTCGTAGGCGTGCTCCCTCAATATATCTCGTTCGAGACCTATTTTTCTAATTACTATTTTTTTTTCTTTAGTATAACAATAATCTCGACAATACTTTTTGAGTTTAAGTTTTTTTTTTTTTGTTAAATGGGTTTAAAAAATTAATTTTTTTTTTATTTTTTTATTTTTAAAC
Source organism: Cyclanthera cordifolia (assembly GCA_037832605.1). NCBI lineage: Eukaryota > Viridiplantae > Streptophyta > Magnoliopsida > Cucurbitales > Cucurbitaceae > Cyclanthera > Cyclanthera cordifolia. Next base: position 13,437,209 of record JBBMEG010000018.1, on the reverse strand, counting down.
TCTACCTAGATGGAATCGATACTTTTAAATAAATAATTTTAAATAAATAAGAGTATGAGTGTGACGTAGATGAGTAGGAAATAATAAAATTAATGTACCACTAAGTTGTTATCTATTGTTTGAAACTATACATGAATGTATGGGAAGCCTTATATTTTGCGTGTGTTTGCATATATGGTAAGTCTAGGGTTTCGCTGCACTAATTGTTCATGTGCCTAAGACTTTTTGTCTTTCCAAATATTTTGCATCATGTGATTATTGTGAAAACTATCAAACTACTCATAAATAAGTAGAAAATAATTATAAATGATGTGTCGTGTATGTTTTTTTATAATATAGTATTTTATAACAAAGTGTTTAAGCATATTAATAACTATAGTGGTAAATACATTATATACTTACCTACATTTACACTTTTATTTTAAGAATAGCTTATTAAATACAATTTCACTTATATTTTAATTATAATAATTTTATAAAAATATTTAAAACATAATATTTAAACCTAAATTGTTTTCCGAATTTCACTTTTTTTTTATTCATATATTTGATTTTTTTTTTCTAATATATTTACTTTTTTTTTTTTTTGTTATTCATCAAAAATCCTCTAATACTATTCAATAAATTGGTTTTAAATTTAATAAAAATAGTATAAAATCAATGATAAAATTCATTTAGCTAAGGAAGAGAGTACTTTTATTTAAAATGAATTTCAATAGAAAAATTAAGAGTAAAAAACTATTTTGATCTTTAAACTTTCACATTTGTTCTATTTTGGTTAGGTAAAAAGTCAAATTTTAATGCGTGAATTTTGAGTTTTGTTTCATTTTTGGTTCCTAATTGTCAAAAGTTCAATTTTAATTCTATTTAAAATAAAATAAAATTGATCCATATACAAATTTAAATTCGATATTAATCGAAATTGATTTAATAATGTTAATAATCTTAATACACCCAAAGATAAAATGGGAAGACATTCAAAATTTACTAGAAAGACGATAATTGTCTTAAAGAAAAATAATAAAATAAATCTAGATATTGATTTTATGTTTTTTTAAAGTTAGACCGAAACAGAACAAATCTCGAAGTTAAAAACTAAAAATTTGACTTCTAAGCAACCAAAATTTAAATATTTGAAAATTTTGAAATTATTAAATGAAGCTCATTTATCTAAAAATTAAATTTCTTTTGGGTTTATCCATCTTTCACAAATTAAATAATGTAGGAAGAAGTAGCTCTCATCTAATTAAATAATCTAAAAAGAAATACCTCTCATCTCATCTATCTTATAATTTGTCTCAATTTAGATTTACTTTTTTTTCCTTAAATTTATCATTTGGGAAGAAGAGCTGCTCAAACTTATGAGGTTATAAGCTATATATTCTTGGCTGTTCTTTGTTATTTCAGCTAAACCATATATATATATATATATACACACACACACACACCTAACTATAATTGAATGGTTGAACTGAAATTGCTGATAAATTCAAAATTACAATTTCATTGAAGGGCTATAACCCATTATTATAAAATTGACCAATTCCAACTCTCTCACAACCACAATGATTTTAGCAACAACAAAAAAAAAAAAAAAAAAAAAAAAAAAAAAAAACCACTTGTTGTTAAAAGAGAACTTTAAGGATTTCCCAATTCTCTCTCTCTATCTAAACTTTTTCCTATAAAATCCCATGTTCTCCATTCTCACCCCTCACATTCACCAAAACCATTATCTATACACCTCCATTGATTCTCCTCTGCTTCTGCAAATAGTCTGCAGAAGCAGATTTATTTTAATAATTCAACAAATAAAACATTCAAATAAATACATAAATAAAAAAACAACCCTTTTCCCAAAAATACTTTATCTTCCTTTTCAGAAAAGAAAAAAATAAAAATGGACCAGATTTCAGGGACGGCGTTTCTCCCCGGAGCAGTTTGGGCCGCCGGCGATGGCATTCCGGCCCAGCTTCTTGTGGTTTGGAATGCAGTGAGAGAACCGGTGGTTGCTCCTCTGCTTCAATTCATCATGGCGATCTGTTCTGCATTGTCGATTATGCAATTCGTGGAGAGGATTTATATGGCCGTAGTTATCATTGCAGTGAAGCTGCTTCGTCGGACGCCGGAGAAATGCTACAAATGGGAAGCCATTAAAGGCGACGATGAGCTTGGAACCTCTGTTTACCCTATGGTTCTTGTTCAGATCCCTATGTTCAATGAAAGAGAGGTACTCTGTTTTTTTTTTCTTTTTTCACTTTGATTCTATCTAATCTATATTTAACTCGAAACTAATATGGACGTGGATATCAAATTTTTAATTTTATATATATATATATATATATATATATATATATTTTAGTATAAGTTCCAGAGATAAATCAATAGATATGACATAAACATGTTGGTTTGGTGTTAGGTTTATCAATGGTCGATCAGAGCTACTTGCGGGCTATCATGGCCATCCGATCGAATGATAATACAAGTATTGGACGATTCAACAATCCCCGCCATTAAGGTAATTAATTTATGAATGAAATTCCATACCTCAAAACTAAAATGAAGATATAAACACACAATAATAAACAGAGGAACAATGGTTGAATTGAGCAGGAAATGGTTGAGCTTGAGTGCAAAAAATGGGCAAACAAAGGTATAAACATAAAGTATGAAGTTAGAGAAAATCGTTCCGGATACAAAGCTGGTGCATTGAAAGAAGGCATGAAACGAAGCTATGCAAAGGAATGTGATTATCTTGTCATCTTCGATGCTGATTTTCAACCCGAATCCGATTTTCTTCAACGGTCTATTCCTTATCTCGTCCATAACCCAAAACTCGCCCTCATTCAAGCTCGATGGATATTCGGTAACACTACCTCGTACCTAATGGCTAAACCTCAACTCATTGCCAATTTGTTTTGTGATGGATGCCCACACTTTCTAATAATGCTCACCGGCACTTACCGAGCTATGTTTTTGCAGTGAACTCCAGAGAAAATATGATGACAAGACTGCAAGAGATGTCGTTGGACTACCATTTCACAGTGGAGCAAGAAGTCGGCTCGGCCACCCATGCCTTCTTCGGTTTCAACGGTACAAAACTCGTCTTTCTCTCTTCCCATTAGCTCAAAGTTTATCGATCTAAAATCATTGCTCGAAATTCTATCCAGGCACGGCAGGGGTTTGGAGAATAGCTGCAATCGAAGAGGCCGGAGGGTGGAACGATCGAACCACGGTAGAGGACATGGATTTGGCAGTAAGAGCTAGTCTCAAAGGCTGGAAATTCTTGTACCTCGGTGATCTTCAGGTTAAAAATGAATTGCCGAGCACTTTCAAGGCCTTTCGATATCAGCAGCATAGATGGTCTTGTGGCCCTGCAAACCTTTTCAGGAAAGTGGTGATGGAAATAGCAAGAAACAAGGTAACCACGACTTACAATGATATTAGACTTGGGCTTTTTTCTGGGCAACATGATATGATCTTGGAATTTCTTTATTTGCAGCATGTGACATTGTGGAAGAAGGTGTATGTGATTTATAGCTTCTTCTTCGTCCGGAAGATCATAGCCCACATCAACACCTTTCTTTTCTTCTGTATTGTTCTGCCAGCAACTGTTTTCGTGCCTGAAGTTGTAATTCCAACGTGGGGAGCTGTGTATATTCCTACAGCAACTACCATTATTAATGCGGTCGGAACTCCAAAGTAAGTTTCTTCTCAAGCTTCTATTGTTAGAACTATGAACACAGTCTAATTCATGTTGAGTTAGAAATGTTTGGCTGACAAGGTTTGTTGGGATGTTTCAGGTCACTCCACTTAACGGTTTTCTGGATCATGTTTGAAAATGTAATGTCACTACACAGAGCCAAGGCCACCCTCATCGGCTTATTAGATTGTAGTCGAGCGAATGAATGGGTTGTCACTGAGAAGTTAGGAGATATTCTCAAGGGAAAAACAGCCTCAAAAGCAAACAAAAGACCAAGGTTTAGAATTGGAGAGAGGTACTTCCCACTTCTTCCTTATATTTGTTTTCTCAAGGAAAGTGATTATGTTATCATCTACTTGAGATATGTTTTTATAATATTGACAGAATCCATATCACGGAGCTTGCGGTTGGAGCCTACCTCTTGTTTTGTGGATGCTATGATTTGCATTACGGGGAAAACAACTTCTTCGTTTTCCTTTTCGTTCAATCACTTTCATTTTTCGTTGTCGGACTCGGGCATGTAGGCACCATTGTTCCCAGCTCTTAGTACCTCAAACATGATGTAGATCCTAGTGCTTGTTTTAGCAAAGTTATGCTGAGTGTTTGCCTACAAAAGAAAAGATTGAAAGGAAGCGAGTTTGTAGATATAGAAGAAAAAGGAAAGAATGGAGGTCACTTATGAGCGAAGATATAGAATTAGACGGTGCGTTCTGGTGTATAAACTTTTCATTTGTTTGACATCAATGAAACGTTCATTTCTTCATTGTCCAATTCCCTGTTTCAATGTATACACGGTTTCTATTCAGTGTTCTGATTATGATAAAGTGACCACAAACAAACTATGCTTAGCTACATATATACTAATTACCAATACTTTAGAGACTGTTCATTGCTAAACTTAGCTCAATGTGACATAATATAAGGATAATAATATACGAATTACTACTAATACCTTAAATTATACAAAATGCCCCGGCCCTCAATTATAGAAGTTGTATCAAAAATTAATAATATTTATTCTCATTTATTTTTATGATGAAAAAAAAAATATATGAACAAATAAAAAAAAGAACTTTGCATAAATATTCAAATAGGAGAAAATTATTACATTTGTGCTAGATTCTTAAAAAAATTGCATACATATTCAAACGGGCTTTTAATGTGCAATAAAGTGGTTGTTGATATACTACTTTTTGTTATATATGAAAAGTTTGAATACATTTATTCACGTATTAATGATCTTCTTGATTTGATTCTAAAATTTCTAGAATCATGACGGCTATACAAAAATCCTAATATTAGGATCGCAACATTAAGTTTCTATTATATAAAAGATGAAAAATACATATATAATACCAATCGACAATATTGTATTACAATTACTGTATTATGCTATACCAAAACCAATGTTAAAAATACAAATTTAATATTCTATATGTTGTAAATCACTGACATACTAATAATATCTAGATAATTATCATACTAATACGCTGATTTGTATAAATACAATAGTAATACAATTCAAATTGGATTGTAAACGTTATAATACATGAGGAATACGAACTGGGAGTTGCGATAACTCTGGGAAGGTATTGTTAAATAGAATACACATTAGTTACTGACGAAACAAAGAACAAATAAAAATAGAAGATTTTTTTTTTCTTATACAATGCTAATTTCTTTACATAGGTATAAATATGGTATTATTTACGTGCGGAAACGTCTGATAGATGGAGATTTATGTACCTGTGTATAAATAGAATATTCTTAAAAGGAAATGCTCCTTACCTATGACGAAAAATAATCACACTATGTCCACAAAAACAAATAAAGTCATATTCTACAATAGATTCAAAAAGAAAAGAAGAAAGAAGATGGAGATTGCGGTGAAAAGAAAATTAGTGCTTCATCTTAAAAAAGAAATTAAATACTAGCAAAATAACGTAAATAAAAAAAATATATATATGTGGAAAAAAATTTGAGATTTATGGCAAAAAATTTAATATAAGGTAATCAAGGGCAAAATGGTGATTTGAATTAAATTCATTTATATATAAAAATTCATTTGAATATTCTTGCGATTAAAAACAATTTGAAATGAAAATATAATAATTATAAACGAATCGAATATCCAGGTTAAATACCCATAAAAAAACTAAATTTAGTAAGATTAATTTTTCAAAGTTTTTGAAGAGTCAAGGAAGCTATTCAAATATAAATTATATCTTCTACTAAAAAGTCATCTAACAGTAATTTTAACCTTTTTTTAAAGTCAAGAATATTGATGAAACTTTATTGAAAGATCAACAGTACTTTTGAAATAAAACTATAATATCAATAACTTCAATACTATCCAGAAGGGGTTGGTTTGAAATATTCTAAAGTTTTGAGATTAAATTAAGGGAATGAGATAAAACCACTAAGGCAATGATATATAGAGAAATGCAAGAAAATCCATCCTGAGGTGGGTTCCTTGAGGCATTTCGTCGAACAGATTATAGGCGTGCCTAATTAACCATTGTTTCACAAAATCCAATAACAAAAAAAAGCAAAGTAAAATCCAGAACCAAGAAGATGAACTCAGAAATTTTATTCTAACAGATGCATTTCGTCCCATTTATGAGACCCAAAATCGAAATAGCTACCCTATGAGAAAGAAGAAAGGGAACTTATAACGCCTCGATCTGACGCCCAATCCCACTGGCTTGTCGCTCAAATCAAGCTCGCAACCAATAGCCCTAGTGAAAATCCCCATTCCCATCGGACAACAACAGAACCTCATCCTTGACATCGAGATTCTCCTTCCAGCCTTCATCTCGAATGCGTCATGAACCGAAATACAGGCGATTGAGTAGATTCCCTTGGCCTTAAGCTAGGCCGATTTCTTAACGAAACCAGGGAGGTGCTTCAAAGACGGTTTTCTTACCCAACGTGAGGTCGGAGACGTGTGTTAGGATACAAACAAAGTGTAACACATCTGTTATAATAGGAGAATATCAAGGGTATATAAGTGTTGACAACATGTCCTCATAACCTTTTGCGTAAAACCATGCGAGTAACCCAAAACGGACAATATCATATCAATGTGAAGATTCGGGTAGGTTGTCATCCTTATCAATTGGTATGAAGAAAAATTTGTGGTAGCTTTACCAGGCTGACTGAGGATTATAGTCGTTACGAAAATTCGTGCTATTGGACCAGCTGAGTATCTTCACGAGAAAAGGAGTTGGTGAGTCATCCCTTAGTTATTCCTTTAGACGGATTGACTATATATGATGGGAGCTCGGTTTTTGTTCTAGGGGAGGATTGTTGGGGATGGTGGAAAATACAAGAGAAGAAGACTGGTCATCCAATTTTTTTTTTCTTTTAGGATATTTTAAAATAAATTGGTAATTATTTGGATATTGGTGTTAATAGTTCTCACGTAATATGTTTGATGTGAAATTTGGTAGAGTTATTTGATAGGGGTCTAATTAGTGGTTACCAAATACAAACTAGTGATTTTTTTTAGGAATGGTTAACCAAAAACAAACACACTTATATGATTTTTGTTATGAGATTTTTGAAGAGTATTTCAAAATAGTATCTATTAAATACTCTTAAAAAAACTACTTCCAAACAAAATTATAATCATTACTTTTAAATACTCAAAATAAATAATAATTTAAAAACTACTTCCAAACTAACTTTTGACTTTAATCTTTACTTATAAATACTCAAAATAAAATTTTATTTTAAATATTTTTAAAAACTACTTCCAAATAAACTTTTGATTGTAATTATTATCAATCATTACTCTTAAATATTCAAAATAATTACTCATCCAAAATATTAATTTTAAATATCTTTAGAAACTACGTCCAAACAAACTTTTGATTGAAATCATTACTTCTAAATATTCAAAATAAATTTTCATTCTAAATACTATAAAATCTCAATCCAAACTCCCTTATACGAGTCTTACATTTCACTTTATGTATTTTCAAATATTTAATTTTAGTCCTACACTTTCGTATTTATTTTACAATGGTCTCTTTACTTCTAAATATCTAATTCTAGTGCCTAAGCTTTTGAACAAAATTTAAAAATAGTCTTTCCATCCTTAAAAATTGATGTGTTAGCAAATAAATTTTAGTCCACATAGTCTGAGAAAAATTAAAGGGTAGTCTTTATGATTTAAAATTTAAAATTTTAGTTTACTTAGATTTGAAAATTTTTAATTTTAGTTCCTATTATTTGAAAAAAAAAAAATTAAGTTATTAAAGTTTGATAAAAAAAAAGAAAAATAAAAAACAGTTAATCCTTCATATTTTTTTTGGATGTGAAATAAATATGATAAATGAGTGGTGATACTAAACCATTGCTCCCTTCATATTTAGTACTAATATATATATATATATATATTCTTAATTACTACTAAAAAAACCCGATTCACAGTAGCTTACCGTTTGTTCCAAATAGCATTTGATTTCTCTTCTTAATTATTACTTGAAAAAAAAAAAGTTCTCTTCTCAATTATTTTCAAAAACTATTTTCATTTACTTCGTTTATTAATATTTTATTTTTATAATTATTTAAATTATCTCGAATACAATTAATCATGTTTCACAATTGTTTATTCCAAACACAAATTATCATTATCTCTATAATTATTTTATTTTGTTTTTATTCTTTAAAGGTGTATTTGTTTGTTTTTAGTCTCATTCTCTCCTTTATTAACAGTGGCTAAAACACCTCTAACTCTTTCGCTCCACTATTTTCTAGGCTTAATGAGCTCTAATATTAACTTAAACAGTATGAACATCCGTCTCAAAATCAATCGGCAATGAGAGGAGTAGCCCACCTTATATTATAGGTGGTGGGAGGACTCTGTGCCTTACCCATTTGGGATGAAAAAATTTCAATAGCTAGAAAAATGAATAGTTGCTCGGAATTGGACAATTCAATCCGAGTTAGCTAAAAGCGAGAAACGAGTTTTATAAATGTGTGAAGCAAACACGGATTTCTCTAGTTAATTTAATCTGGGTTACAAATATGAGAAATGCAGCAAAGCAAAACCCGATTTAGAGACCCAAATTAACTTACTGTGCAAACTCCAATTAAAAGAAGAGAGGGAAAGAGAAGCCACAAAGAAGATAGGGAAATCAGTCGGATTTGCACAGTAAGTCGGATTTCAACAGTAATATACTGTGCAAATCAGAATTAACTCAACCCAATTTAACTTTTTGGTAATCTTTGTACCAAACAAGTGTCAGAGGGTGTTAACTTAATCCAGATTAAGTTAACACCTCCACCAAACAGGCCTTACAAGCTACCAGCGACAGTGGATCTAGGAGTAGCAACGAACAGCTCGAGCTGAAAGGCAGCCAAAAGGTGCAAATTAGACAATCTCGATAAGACATTGTTCCAGTTTTGCAGCAAATTATTATAGTTCTAGAGGGAAAACAACTGGGTCGAGCTCGAAAATCTAATCAAGTTAATCAAGAATCGATTTCTTGAGGAAAATGGATCTGGGTTTTCTTCTTAAAGTTTCAATCCCCTCTTGGGAACCTGTAAGTGTTAAATCTACTGCTGTGATTCGGTATTTGTTAATAAGCTTGATTTCTGATTCAAAATGTTTGAGATTCTTCCTGCTATTTATTGCTGGGAAATTAGGTTGCTGTACTGTTCATCTTCCTCTTTTACTTGGCAATTGCTGGATCTGTTCTACCTGGAAGAATTATCCCTGGAGTGATTTTGTCAGACCGCTCTAGGCTTCATTATCGCTGCAATGGTTTTGTTATCTCATACGTAATTGCAGTTTTATTGAATTTGATATCACTGAAATTATAATTGCTTGGCAATTGAGTTCTGAAATTTGTACCCCTTGTTTGGGGTTTTTCTTCTGCTGTAGGTCTACTGTCTCTTCTGGTGCTCCTGGTGCTTCTTGGGATTGGTGTTAAGATGAATTATATTTCACCCACTGTAAGTGTTCATTGCTTTTTCAGTAGATGTTGGATCATTCTTCATATTTGGCTCCACAGAGGATCAATGTTTTAAAATGCTGAAGGTGACCTCGAGACTGTATGAGGCTTAAGTCTCGATGCAAAACATAACATTTATGATATAAACGTATAAAAAATCATCATGAATATTGACGCAAAATTTCTATAAGATATCTTTAGCATCATTAGTATTATCACTAATAGAATTATTTTACTTAATGAATTTGATTCCTTCAATGTTTTTAAATTGTGAGTAGTAAAAGTAGTGTAGCTTAAGGAGTTATGATTTGAACTCTTATATTTCTATGCACTAAAAAATAAATAATACCGTTCTTCATTATACGAGGCGTAAGCCTCTTATGATCTCAAGAAGGTGGAAGATTTAAGGCTAAAAGTTAGATCCTCGACTCAATAGCTTTTTTAGACATTGCAGACAATTATTTCATGGAGCAATTGTGATCATTTTTCTTCCTTGCTGTTGGTAGCTGTTCTAGTCAGGAGCTTATAATACTTATACAACTCATATGTAGGCAATATCAGATAGAGGGCTGGAGCTGTTATCAACAACCTTCGGGTTTAGTGTCTTGGTATGTGAACCTTCTAGTTGAAAATTTGAACTATTTGCTATAGAGCTGACTGTTATCCTCTCGTTATATTTTTAAATTGCTTACTGACATTTTTATGCAATGAACTTTTGACATCCCTGTTGATTTTTTATTCTGACATTATGCAAATAACTTTTGACATCCCTGTTGATTTTTTATTCTGACATTCTGGCTTTTGAGATTTGAATTATGGTGATTGGAGACCTATTCTTATAGATAATTAAAAGGTACAAGCCAAGTGGGATACCGAGAGTTCACGTCTCTTCTAAGTCGAAAGCATATTAAACCATAAAGATAACAATCTAAGCCGTAGCTGTGCGTTTATATACTTCCTCATCTCACACGTCTATCATAGCCAGCCATGATCATAGAAATTGAATAATCCTCAATCCTATAAAAATCTTCACCTTCACTTCTTTTTAATCATTTCCCGCTCCTACCATTCTATTTCTATGATCAACATTAATTACTGGGGCTTACGGGCACAAAATAATTATTTCTGTACCTCAACACAGCTTCTTGTCACTCATTGATAACTAGTTGGTTAGAGTTAGAGTATGCTCGTTGAATTTTTTTAGGTATCCAATTTTAATCCTGAAAGGACTATATACTAAGAAGGAATTCGATTGGAGTTGACTTATAAATTTCTAGGCATGTTCTTGGAAAAGATTTCCTACCATGGCCAACAATAAGCTTGTCTCTCTGGCCCCCAAATCTTAAACCATTATGCATGAATTCGATATTTATTTGATTTCTATGATTAAAACACCATATTGGTACCATGATTTGCTTACTAAGAGGCTTATCCTTTTTTTTTTAAAGCCTTTTCACTGTTCATCATGTTTGGCTTCTAACTTCTGATCTTCAAATTTCAATTATAAATGACTTCTCTATTTGAACTCCCTTTTTTAACCTTCTCCTTATTATCCACTTTCAGGTTACATTTTTACTCTGTGTGGCTGGCTATAGTTCAAGCAATCAAAGTTCTTCCCTAAAGCCTCTTATCACTGGAAATATTATTCATGATTGGTACCTAGTTTTGGTTCCTATTTCCGTATATGAGAATTATTGGTTCTCATTTTGTGGTATTTTTGTTTGCATGATATGTTTGAATCAAGTTAAGGAATTGAGTCATAATCTCAAGAAACCCTTCCATATAAATGAATTAACTTTTCTTCTCATTTACATTGTCATATCTTATTACAGCTGTAAACTTTAGATTGGTTATGACTCATGAGACCTACAGAATACATCACCCTTTGAGAAAAAGATGGAGATAAATGTGAAATTTTCTTGCTACAGAACATATTGTCACATAACGTATATTAACTCCAAAAACATATATTAACACCAATTTTTGATTATATGTTCTATTGAGGAATCAGTTAAATGTAATGGCTAGAACTAAATTACTGAGGCTTATTGTGTATGACTTTAGGACTTTCAGCTTGTTTCTTAGCTGAATGCCTGTTAGTGTTACATGATCATATATATATATTTCAGAGCTTTCTAGCTTTATCATTTGTTGTAAAACACTATTTGAGTGTCAGAAAAGGTTGCTAGTTACTGGCAGGTAACAACTACAATGTAAGTACCTCGAGGGATTTGCGAGGAAGGGTGATCGTTCATATTAAAATTAACCTTTATGACAACAACTGTGGAACTCAACATGTCGGAATTCTCTCTATCCTCTCTCGGCCTTCTGATCCGACCACCTTTTCACCTAACCTTTCTTCCTTTGAAGTCTAGATATGGACACTACATCTAATCCTCCTTCCAATCTTCATTCCAGCCGATCTATTCTCATTGACAGGAAAGTCTTCTCCATTTCCATTGATGGCTGCTCTAATGGTTCAAAGGAAAAAATATCCCGAGTTTGGTCAGAAGCCTTCATTCATCTCTTTTTCTTGGCCCACCTTACATTGGTTAGCAAGCTCATTTGACACTATATCAAAGGAGCTATATTCATACAAGTTCTTTAAAAAACTACAAACCTCCGATGGTGCTTTCTAGTTCCACAAATCGTACAATCGATTTGGTTACTTTTTGGACTTCGCTTGTTTAGCCTCTAATGGAGTAAAGACTTCGTTGCCTATCTCGTCTGGGGTTATGAAAAGTGGGTGGTTTTGTTTCTACTCACTGATTTCTTATTATCCGGCAAAAACACCCAAGTCCTCACCCACCTACAAAGAGGCAGTTATTTCCGAACCGGCTATGCCGAGCATCATACCACAACCTCTAGCTTTATCTCCTTGTGGTTTTTATTTTAAATCAGTATGGTTTAATTTGGATATCTTTTTTAAAAAATTTATTGTTTTCTAAAATTAAAATTAAAATTAAAGTTAAAAGTCTCTGTTTGATAGTCATTTAATTTTTGGTTTTTAGTTCTTGAAAATTTAAAAAGAAGCATAATATTTTTGTTTGCTTAATTCTTGAAGTCTGATTCGACCATTTGTCTAAATATCAGTCTTTATGCTGCTTAACAGGTGGTTTGGTATACAGTTGAATCCTCACTTTTTGGGCATTGATCTCAAGTATGATACTTATTTCAAACTTCATCTATTCCGGCATAATGTTATTAGTTCAATCGCCACTTCTCATGCGACGATGCCCATATCTGCTTATGTTTACTGAGCTTCAATAAGCTTATTATCTTCACTAATAGATGATCCATTGCACGAGATTTTTATCGTTAGGTTACTGATTAATATGAGTTCTGTTGATTTACTTTTTGTGACATTATCTTATATATCGATAAGAATGTTTAAATTCCTCCTGTAGATTTTTCTTTGTGAGAGCTGGAATGATGGGCTGGCTACTCATTAACCTATCAGTTCTTGCAAGAAGCGTTTTGGACGCGACTTTGAGCCAATCAATGATCCTTTACCAGACATTTTGTGCGGTAAACTGATAGTTCAAAGTATTCCTTCATTTTACTTTTGTTTTTTTGGAATCTAATAGTTGGGTGTTTGGTCTAATATGTTGATTCAGTTATATGTCCTCGACTACTTCGTTCATGAGGAGTACATGACCTCTACGTGAGTGCATTTTCAGATATCATTCTTTCTTATTGTTTGACACATTTTTAAATGCTTGTTACCTTAGTGTCTTTGTGTTGAATTATGTCAAACTACCCATCAATCCAAAAGCTTAAACTTATGGGTTGGAGTAAATTGAATTATACCAATAAACATCCATCTCACTTTTGGGCTTAGAAATTTGACAAATGCTCTACTGGAATTCCATTTTAATCGGGGAGGAAACTTGGCAAGAACTTGAATTCAAGACCTCTTGCTCTGATACCATGTTGAATTATGTCAAACCACCCATCAACCCAAAAACTTAAGTTTATGGGTTGGGATAAATTATATCAACAAACACTTTGCAATGTAAAAGCTAGTAGAGCTTCCATTAGTGAAATTTTGTCTGATTGTCACATATTGTTGTCTCTTGAATGTTTAAGAGTCGACGATCTTTAAAGTCTCTATCTTAGACACTTAACAATACCTCAGTCACTGAGGTGACAAAATGTGAATGGCATTCATTTAAATGTTTCAGCGATCTAAAAGCTGTAGCTAATGTGTTACTACTGCAGGATATCGGTTATTGTTGAGTTCTGGTTGTGTTTTGTTAGAAAGTGTGGGCATCCATCTCAAAACCAATTGGCAATGAGAGGAGTAGCCCACCTTGTATTATATGTGGTT
>JBBMEG010000018.1:13351530-13408901 GCA_037832605.1 Cyclanthera cordifolia | reverse complement strand
AGTGTGGGCATCCATCTCAAAACCAATTGGCAATGAGAGGAGTAGCCCACCTTGTATTATATGTGGTTGGAGGACTCTCCACCTTACCGATGTGGGATATTTGAGATCCTCAACATGTTTATTCTTTACTACAATTTACAACAATTCTCTATCTTATTCATCTCAGCCTGCTTCTGAAACTTTATTTAGCCTAATTGGTTACTTGGAGACAGTCATGAATTCTGTTTTGCCCTTCATCAACTCTCTAATCAGCAGCCTAAATACATTATACGAAAAACATGTTGTTTGGTTTCAAGAGACAACCTTCTGTCATTCAGTGAATTAGTTCTGCTTGCATGTTATGAAATAGTGTGCATCATGCGTTCTTAATTGCCATCTTCTCTTGAACTGTGCTGATTATACATTTTAAGCTTGTAGCATTCACTTCATTACACTTGCGAACTTGTGCAATCAAACTGATTATTGGCATGATTTATCTTTTGTAGATGGGATATAATTGCTGAAAGATTAGGCTTCATGCTGGTATTTGGAGATCTTGTTTGGATACCTTTTACATTTAGTATTCAGGTAAATAATGAAAAACTACAGTTTCTCTACTGCCGCTTAAGTGTTCACATTCCCTCAATCCTCACTAAAATAGTGAGAAGTTACGAGTATATAACTTCCTATAGGAGTGGTATGCAAAGATAATTCCGTTCATCAAGAAAACAGAAAAAACTATAACATCCCTTGATCAAATACAAGAAAACATCCCCACCAGAAAAGAACTCGCAAATTGTTCTTCTTCCACACAACTTTGTAAAGAAACCTTCTTGAGATTCAAAAACCTCATGAAAGCACAACCAAATTTTTTTTCGAGTGGTTAGAAGTTTGAATCTTTCACCTGCATGTTGAACTCAATAAAAGAAGACAAGAGCATTCCACAACGACCTCCTTTTTCTTGTATTCTTGGAAAGGAGACGATCCCACGACTTTCATCTGCTTATTAGAAGCCAACTCATGATGGGTTCAATCCATGGTGGCCACATAACTATGAATTAATTTCTCAGATTTTCTTGACATCCAAATGTTGTAGGGTCAGGCGATATGTCACGGATATCAAAAAATATATATATTATAAGCAAACTCCATATCAAGAAAGGACGTAATTCTAAATTTTCCTCGAGTTCTGCTACATTACGCTTGCACTTATTTGTCAACTTGATGACTAAAATTTTTGCATGAAGCCTCAAGCCTGGATCATTGTCGCCCTTGCACAGACATTATTTTGTATTTTATGTCAAAATGGATTTTCAATTTCCCAATTTCCAATTTCAAATTGACTCACCCATGAGTTCAGATTGTCTTGCGTATTTTAGCACTATAAGTTCTGAGACGCTGTTTCATCCTTCAATTAATCTCATAGAGCTTAACGTGGGCTCTGTTTCTTGTTCATATATATTGTTTCGTTTTCTCTATGAATGTTAAACGATCGGTATATTATAAGGATAGTAAAGGATGGTATATTTATTTTCATTAAGAAAATTGTCAATGCTTCTGGCAAAATCTACTGATGTCTCTGAACGGTAAAAGACTTGGTTTGTATAAAAAAATAATGCGTTTGCTTTTGTTACAGGGTTGGTGGCTTTTAACAAACAAGGCAGAGCTAACAACAGCTGCTACCATTGCTAACTGCTTAGTCTTTTTAATCGGGTACCTTCCACGGTGGCATAACATGACTTATTGTTGATGCTTCATTTTCTCGACTTGAAGGTTCAATTAACATGAGTTTATTGTGTACCAATTTGGGCAGATATCTTGTGTTTAGAGGATCGAACAAGCAAAAACACATGTTTAAGAAGAACAACAAAGCGCTTATATGGGGCAAGCCTCCGAAAGTCGTCGGAGGAAAGTTGCTTGCTTCTGGTTATTGGTAAGATTTCATCTATTTTGTTTACTGGTTATCATGGGCTTAACTTCCAATTTGATTGCATCTTTGACTTACTCTACAAGTATTTCTTTTATGAACAGGAAGGAGACCAAAAAATTATTTGGTTGATCAAACTTCTGTCTTTAATAAGACCCTTTAAAACGGGGATCAAAATTGTTCTGAATTCTGATGATAGCTTTTTAGGGCTCTACATGGTTATGTTCTGGTTGAAACATGCTAAATATCAATCTGGTGAAAGATTGAAGAAAATTTAATTATATCAATCAGCACTTTCGAATTGAAAATTTGAAAAGACCCGATAACTAAAAAAATCAATATTAATTGGAGATGAAAGGTTATGTAGAGGTTTGAACCCAAGACCTCATACCATGTTA
This sequence comes from Cyclanthera cordifolia, assembly GCA_037832605.1. Lineage (NCBI taxonomy): Eukaryota > Viridiplantae > Streptophyta > Magnoliopsida > Cucurbitales > Cucurbitaceae > Cyclanthera > Cyclanthera cordifolia. The sequence goes on along the minus strand of JBBMEG010000018.1, from coordinate 13,406,597 downwards.
AATCACGTTAAATTATCAATCATCCAACAAACTAAAAGCTAATTGGATGAGGTTTTGTTTTCTCAAAAACTTGTTCATGAACAGGGGAATTGCTAGGCACTGCAATTATCTTGGAGACTTGTTGCTTGCACTCTCTTTTAGCTTACCATGTGGGATAAGGTAATTCTTTGGTTACTCTTCCTTTGAAGCCAAAAGAAAAAACAAATAGAAGAAGTTTTACAATTCCCTTTCATTTTTGCAGCTCCCCAATTCCATACTTTTATCCCACATATCTTCTCATTCTGCTAATATGGAGAGAGAGACGAGACGAAGCTCGATGTGCCGAGAAATATAAAGACATTTGGGCAGAGTATACCAAACTCGTCCCTTGGAGAATATTGCCTTATGTTTATTAGTATCAGATGTTGTTACCTGCTCCAAATTTGACCGCTCTCATCGTCGTGGTGTTCGCCTTCTTGTCTGGTATCCTTTTATTCTTCTCGAGGACACAACTTTCATCTGTTAAAAATTTTCATGGATTTTCTGCATTTTATAAGCTCTATGGTAAGTTATATCTTGTCTGAACTTGGTCAATCAGCTTTTCCCTAGGTTTTATTTAGGTTGTAATTTTGTTTCTGGCTGTTTGGTTGGTGTGAGGCTGGATATTCTTTTTGAGGTGGGAAATCTCCCTGTAGGCTGTTGATGTTGTGCTTGAGGAGCTTGTTAGCTATGATTTGGGTGATGAATGAATGATCTTTCTGCTTGAAGAAAAGAAAGAAAAAAAAAACTTGGTCAACCTGCTCACCATTTTCTAGGTGGTTAGAAAATATTTGTGACTGGGAATAAACCATCTCTCCTTTTCTCTGTTTTTCTCCTTTATTTAATTTTAAATTTGTTAAAATTTATACAACTTAGTTGCCCATACTAGGCATGACCTTGACTTCGAATCTTCGGGGCCACACATGTAGAAACATATCGAGTGGATACAATTCATTGGTGTTTGATATAATTAAATTTATCTCAACTTATTAATTTAAACTTTCGCGTTAATTTGTGATTTAATATAATTTAACATAATAACAAAATAGAAGGTGTCATAAGTTCAATTTTTAAAATCACAAATGAAATTTTATTTCAATCTATCAATTTAGGCTTTTGGATTATTTGATTATTTAATGTAATTCAACCTTAATAAAACTATTTTGGAGTGCTGGAAGTGTTTTACTAAGGTCTTCGTCACCTTTAAAAAATTATACATTAAAATATAAAATATATTAATTCTTCGAAGGTGTTTGGATGTAAAATTGTAAAGATTATAAATGATGTGTTATTTCGAGTGATTAGAAATTTGAGTATTGATAATAATTTTTTTATGATCGTGATTTTTGTATTGGGGTTGTAGGAAATAAATCATTTAGATGATAGTTTTTGTAGAGTGACGGTAAATAATAACTCGTTTAAATATGATTAAAAATGAGCGATTGTTTTGAGGGATTAGAAATGAGTGATTGTAAATAAATAATTTGAAATGTGTGGTTAAAAATAAATTATTACTTTAATTGGTTAATAATTAGTAATTAAAAATGATGGATTATTTTAAGTAATTATATTAATTTATTTAGATGTGCATGTTTGTAAAAGAATTAATAAAAAAAAAATCATTTTTAATAGAATGTGAAACAAGTTAATTATAATAACCCAATTTATGTTTGGATTCTGATTATAGTCTCTATTAATTTTAATTAGTCTATAATTATTCATCCAAATAATAATAAACCTTCCTTCCTATCATAATAATTCATAGGGTAAAAAATCTCTGTTAGATAATTTTATATCCTACCCAAGCTATCAGAATTCTATTATAATAACACAACTCCAAACTCAAATTGTTTTCACCATAATCGGCATTATCACCCTGAGTTTTAAATTTTAAGTTTCAAAAAAAAACAAAAAAAAATTAATTTTGAAAACTTGTCTTATTAATAAATTTATAAATGATTATTTCACGATCATAATCATATTGAAACAAATGCCAAAAGAGTAATAGTTTTGCGGCATTAGTGCACACTCAAGATAAGGTCAGAGATTCACATCTCCTACCTCAAATTGTTTTAATCTCAAAAAATAAATAAAGAAAGAAGTAAAGAATAAAATCATTCATTATATATTTTTTGTTCAATAATAATGGAAAGTAGGAGATTCAAATCTCATGATTTAAATATTATAAATACAAACTTTATATCAAGAGACCTTTATTTTTGTTGACATAATTTATTTATTTATTTATTGAGTTTACAACAATATGGTGAGTATTATTGAAATGTCGAGATAAAATATTCAATTTTAAAGTATAGGGATCAAAACGAAAATAAACCTCAAACTACAAGGATAAAAAGTGAACATTATTAAAATGTCTAAAAACGTTTAATTTTGAAATATATAGATTTAGAACTCTATTTTAAACATAGAGAAGAAGAAAAAAAGTAATTTCCCCTAAAATTTATGTAATCATTTTTTTAGTATAACATTATTAATGATGATAATGAAGATTTAAGTTTTATTATTCATTTTTATAAAAAATGTATTTATATTTGGTAGAAAGAAAAAAAAAAGTAAAGTTGAGAGAGTTTAGATGGAGTAATTTTTTTTTTTTTTAGTACAAATTAGGGGAGGAAGACCACAATTACTCTCAAATATATGAGAGTAAAATATCCATTTCTATGATTGAACCCATGAAGTGAGTGTTGAACTGGATTACCACGAAACAAAAATCAACATGCACCTGATCAACCAAAAAAAAAAAAAAGAAGTTACATTTAATTAAAAAAATCCTCCAAAATCGGTAACAAATCAACTAGTTAAAAAAAACATTTAATATCTAAGTCAGTTATTCCTTCTCAAATTTTCTAATAATTGACGTAAAATAATTAACTATTTATTTAAAGATTAGGGTTAGAAGCCATTTGTTTGAGATTAAAATTGGTATTTTACCAGGAATACAACTAAATAATAACTTAAAAGAGTGTGATTGTGTAATGAAAATTTGGAAATTAACCCATGATTTTAATTTTATTAATTTTAGAAAGTTTTGTAGGAAAATAGATTCTAAGAACACCAATCATAAGAATAGAGAGAGTAATGCACATGTATCATGTCTGAGGACAATATGGGAAATAGTGTAATTGTGCTGGCAGATATGAAAAGTAAGTATAAATGTTCAGTATGTGCATTCCACCTATCAATCGTAAAATATGATATGACTAAAATCGTCACATATATATATATATAGAGTTAATATTTTAATAAAGTATAATATATAAGTTTTATTTGTTTAGTAGACGTAAATCAGAGTCTTATATCAATTTTCAGGATTAAATACGTGACATGAATGTTAAGCTCGATTACCATCAAATAATTAGATCAACGCGTGACATTTTTCTATAATATATAAGTATTATCTAAATTGATGACCAATCTATAATTCTAATCAGGCGTTTAATTATAGCAGTTAAAATTAATGTAAGAGCTCGACTACATTATTATATATTTAAAGATCAAGTGGTCGTAGATTCATAATATTTTTCATTTTATATTTATTGTAAAATAAAACAAAAAAAAAATGTATGACTTGATATAAATGCAATGTTTATGAAGTACTTTTAAGTATTTGATTAACTAAACAATAACTTAACTATATATGTGTCTATAATTAAAATGACGAGTTCTAGGAGTGTTAAAAAAAAAATGAAAAAAAGAATTATGGTATTATCAATTGTAATCATAAATGTTGAGTTGGTTATGATTTTTTTTTTTTCTTTTGAACTTGTTTCAATTTTTTACTTGTTAAATTCAAACCACTCGAAGTTAATTATTTATATATGTTTTTAACTCGTTAGTGTGAAGAGTATATATGGACAATATTAATATCTAATTATTATGGAAGTATCTACTGGTAAAGAGAGTCATAATAATTAAGAGTTGGTGTATTCGATGACTATCTGTTTATGAAATAAAATTTTAAGAGTTTTTTTAATACCAAAATGTTGTAAGGATAAACAATATGTCTTATCGTAATAGTCAAGTGCACTTAAATTGACACTAATAACCAACAATAAAAAAAACATCTTAAAGTTGAATTTAGTATCATTTTTTTTTTAATTAATTTATTTAAGATCACGAGTTATGGGCTGAACCTCAAACTGAAATATAAATAAAATTAATTATGATTTTGCATTGTGTTATTCTAATACTTGTTTGACAATTGTGTGAATTGATAAACTTGAAATTTACACACACCCACACATCCATTTTGGGGTGATTTTGGCTAGATTTTTGTTGATTACGTGCCAAATTAGGAACCCACACACACTCACCTAAGGTTGATTTTGGGCTCGATTTTTGTGGATTGTGTGTCATCTTGAATTTTTATTAATTGAATTCAAATTGATTTTTAATTTAAAAAAAAAAAATTACTGATTCACTTTTTATTTGATTAGATACGATTTTGATTTGGCTCCATTCAATTTTATGTTGCTTATTCTATCAAGAAACGAAAACGAAACAATATATTTCATTGGGTCTTTTTTTATTTTTATTTTTTTCTCACTCCTCTAGGCATATGATTATTTACAAGTGACTTCTTTGAGAGAGAGAAAAAAAAAGGGGCTTGTATTTTAATCTTATTAAAAGACATCGGCGGCCAAATAAATCAATGAATTTATTGGAGAAAAGCCACTAGGCCTAAAAGTTCCTGTATGGTTTCAACTTCTCTCCGACAATCGAATTCCAGAAAGAGACACACCCCAGAAAGGTAAAAAAATCGAAGAGAAGGGAATTCTTCTGCGATTCGATGGCGGATTTCTGGGTCCAAACGGTTTCCAGGTGATCGGAATTCTCAGAATCTCGATGGAAATGCCCGGCAGGAGATTGAACTATACGCTTCTCAGTCAAATTCCAGACGACCAGTACAGCGGCGGTGTTTCCGGAGCTTCGTCATCGTTGATCGAATCATCATCGGGAGAAGGGAAGAACGACAGGAGGAAATCGGAAAGAGGATTGGATTGGGAAGCTGGAGCTGATCACAGGGCGGGCCAGCAGCAGGTTAATTGGATCGGAAATATGTACTCAGCGTTTGGTTTGCAGAGGCAGTCCAGCGGAAGCAGCTTCGGTGAGAGCTCGATATCCGGGGAATATTATGCACCGTCCCCATCGACTACGGTGGCCAATGAGACGGATGATGTGCTTAGGATTGGAGGCGATTCGAGAGCACTGGCAGCCGAGATAGCCGCTGGGACTGGAGGATCTTCTTATAAGAGCTGGGCACAACAGACGGAGGAGAGTTATCAACTGCAGTTGGCATTGGCGCTTCGGCTTTCATCAGTGGCGACTTGTGCCGATGATCCTAATTTCTTAAATCCATTTCAGGATGATCCAGCTTTAAGGAGGTCGATTATCTCTGCCGAGGCTGTGTCTCATCGATTTTGGGTAGACTTCGTTCCCATCTAACAAATGTTCTAATTCGTGCTTTTGGTTTTTGATTTTTGCTTTGTTGCGTTGACTTCAGTGACACTGCCAATTCACGTTCGGTTTTACTCTGGCATTTCTAGTCTAGATAGCAACCAGATTGCTAACTATCCAATATTTGGGTCAAATCCTTGTTACCGGATAACGAATTGATATAACATCTATTTCTTCTGCAAAATTGCTAATGATGAATTATAGGGCATAATGTAGATCTCTAGTGATTGTCTGAGTCTGTATCTATATTTATGTAGCGCGATAAACTTTGCTGTCGATGTATACTGAAGCGGCTTAAGCAAGTGGTTGCTTAATAGGAGCAACCTATGGCTGATAAAAACCAGTAAGGGGATTATTGATCTAGGATGTGGTAACAGATGGAGAAAACTCGAGTTTAGTTTCTTATTTTAACATCATATTTATATTGGGTCTTTGGCATTCACGTCAAGGGCGTTTTCCTCAGGGAAACAGTGCTGTCTAAGCTAACATACTATTGTCTAAGTGATGATGTAAGTTAGGAAAACTGATAAGAGCTCTTAATTGTTTTGTGTACCTTCTTTCCAATTAAGAACTAACCAACCTATAGACAAAAAGTTAAAAAAATTGTACAAATGAGGTTAGGTTTTGAAAACAAAAATTTGAATAAGCAATTACACTTCAATAGAAAATGTATCTATTGGTATGTTTACATGTATGATGTTTATTTGTTGGTTGATTTAATTAAACTTACCCCAACCCATGAGCTTGTTTTTGGGTTGATAGGTGATTTAACATTATTCAGCATGGTATCAGAGCAAGAGATCCTTAAGCTTTTGGGTTGATTGGTGGTTTAACGTAATTCAACATGATTGAAGGCTTAGACTTATTTATTTATTGTAATAACATTGAGAATGTTGTAGAATAGTGCATTTGTAGATCTAGGAAAACTTAGTACCATTATTTTATCATAATATTCTGTCTTGTAATTATGTGTATCAGGTGAATGGCTGCCTTTCATACTTCGACAGAGTTCCTGATGGATTTTATTTGATCCGTGGGATGGATCCATATGTATGGACTGTATGTACCAGCCTGCCTGATAGTGATCGCATGCCATCTATTGAGTCTCTAAAGTCTGTTGATCCTAGCACAGATTCTTCGATTGAAGTTGTTTTGATTGATCAGCGCACTGACCCCAACTTAAAAGACCTCCAAAATTGGGTCCAAAGCATTTCTTGTAGCTCTATAACAACAAAAGAGGTTGTAGACCAGCTTGCAAAACTTGTCTGTAGGAGTTTGGGGTGAGACATCCATACTTACCATTTGAAAACTTGTCTATTTCATTCAACACGAATAACTTTTCTGTTTCTTTCTATTGGTATGAATAGTGGCCCAGTTTCTGGAGAAGATATGCTAGTGTCCATCTGGAAGGAGTGCAGTGATAACTTGAAGGAGACGTTAGGCTCAGTGGTTGTTCCTCTTGGGGCACTCTCTGTTGGACTTTGCCGGCATCGTGCCCTTCTTTTCAAAGTGAGATCCCAGTTTTGAACCACATCCATTGAAAGTTTAAACAGCCACTTCTTAGTAGTTAATGTCATATTATTTTCTGCTTGTTTACTAAATCTGACCTCTTGTAAACTTGTAATCTTGTATTGTCAATATGCATAGATACTATATGATATAAATTACCTTTCGGTTTATCAAGTGAATTGCTATAGTTCAGGGTTCACTTATACAAGAGTATGATATGTGCAGGTGTTAGCCGATGCAATTGATTTACCCTGTCGAGTAGCCAAGGGTTGTAAATATTGCTCATGCCATGATTCTTCTTCTTGTCTTGTGCAGTTTGGGCTTGACAAGTATGCTCTCTTTGCAATACTTCTTGATTCAAAAGAGTTCTCTAATGTTTATGGTTGTATGTTTTGTTGAATTATGTTAAAACACCAATCAATCTAAAAACTTAAACTGATGGGTAGGGGTAAATTTAATTATGTCAACTAACACTCCCCCTCACTTGTGGACTTAGAAATTTTAGAAATGTCTTACAAGTGGAATTAATTTTAAATGGGAAGGAAACGACTTGGCAAGGGCTTGAACTCATGATCTCTTGCTCTGATACCATGTTGATTTATGTTAAACCACTAATCAACCAAAAAGCTTAAGCTGATGAGTTAGGGTAAATTTAATTATGTCAACTAACATTATTTATAGAATTTGCCGCTCGAACGGCAACATATTTAAATTAAGCTGGTGTCTGCGATTAATTAACACATAACCATGCAATTAGACACACTATTTTATTTTTAATCTTCAATCGCCTTTTGAGAAAATCAATGCTATATAGAAATAAATGCCAAAGCTGACATCTCTCTCTAAAAAGCTCCCTCGTAAACAAACCCTAATATCCATCACCTACTTTCCACCCCTCCTATTGTTAGGAGGAGGAGAGTCTTCACCACCAATGCTACAGATGTACATGGTTTGGGTTGGATAGGGTCAAAGGATTTTTTTGGACTAATTCAAACTTTCGAGTTGGTCTATCTGTCTACCCGTCCAACTCTATGTATTAGAGCAATTGAACTCATATACTTTTTGGTTGGGTTAGATTGGGTTATTAGGTTGTAAACATTTCATCTTTCCTCTTTAAAATCAAGCTCTTAGCCCCATGAATATGTAAAAAAAAAAAAGAAAAAAAAAAAAAAAGAATTACCACATAATATATACTAGTCTCAAACTCTTGTTATTTATCTTATGAGTGCATGCTCCCTACCAGTATGCTAAAAATCTTTATTACTAATTAATCTTGCATGTACACACAATATTATTCTTAGTCCGGGTTTGTTCGGTGGAACCAAGCCAAAAAATTGGCTAACCCAATAACCGACCAAGCCCAACCCAAAGGACATTTTAACCCAACCATTACGGTTTGGGTTGGGTAGGTCGGGTTGTTGATTTTTTTTGAACACCCCTCTCTTTCACTGATCCGCGGGCATCTTGACCACTAGCCTTTTCTCCAACCTCTTGCACCATCTATTTAGATCTTTTGTGATTATAGACGTCGGAAAGATTATGTAGCTAATAGTTCCTCATTGTATTAATACAGTAACTATGTGGCGTGGTTAATTTCTTTCTAGGGAATATCTGGTTGACTTAATTGGCGATCCTGGTTGCTTACATGAGCCTGATTCCTTACTCAATGGTCCATCCTCCATTTTGATCTCCTCGCCATTGCGATTTCCACGACTAAAGCCAGTAGACCCTACCGTTGATTTCAGATCACTGGCTAAACAGTACTTTTCAGATTGTCAGTTGCTTAATGTTGTTTTTGATGAAAGTTCCCCAGGTAATCATTAGACTCTTCAAACTTTAATCTAGAACTATGCAAATCTTATTTTATATTATCATTTTGTATTTTCCTCTTTTGAAGTCTTCGTTGCAAGTTATAACCGGAGATATATTCTAATGTTCCTGAAAATTACATTGGTTAGTCATACTCATTACACGTTGGATGCTTAGGATTATCAAAGAATAATATTACACAAGTGAATTACTGTTTTCAACATTTCAGTTTGTTTATAGTTGTAGCTGTAGGAGCATTTGTGGGTGAAAAGGTTTCAAATCTGTTTCTGGTATTAGAAAACCCCAAGTTTATCCTTCTTAACAAACTACAGTTCTGTGGTCCAGACTCCAGACAAAGCCGCATATATTATTAACTTCTAATCAAATTACAGTAATAGATAATCCAGTTTTTCTTTTGTACCCCATGCTATAACTTCTCGGGGGGTGATTGGATTTGGAGGAGAGGAAGAGGAGGAGTTCAACTCCTTGTTTGTTTTTAGTACATCACAATTTCTCCCTCAACTCCTCTTCATCGTCTCCTCAACTTCTCTCCAACATTCGATCAAACCTCAAATCAATCTTTAAATCAAAGTCCATCTAAAATATAAACATGTTCTCTCCTAAACACAAATTCCCTAAAAGGTTTTTGCAACTTCTTCTCTTTAAAACACCAATCCCCAAACAAGTATTTCATATTTCCAAATTACTCAATTTCCTCTTCTTCCTCCACTTCCTCTCCTCTCCTCTCCTTATTGTTTTAGCAAGAAGAATGTTCAGAGCTGAGCTGAGGATAGATGTAAGAGTAATCATGATTGTTTCTTCGGCATAACTATTTGCAGCACAACTCCCCCTCCCCCTATAGACTAGGTTATTTGATATTGTGTGGGGATTAGAAAGCAATAGACTTGTGAGAAAAGCTATAGTAAGGTGGAGGTAGTGGGCAAATTTTCCTTGTTGCGCTACATAGTAGATTTTGTAGCTGAAGAAGATAGTATTTACAAAGAGCACATTCAGATGCAATATCACCCTATTGTACAGTTCTAGTTATGGCTTGCACCTACCTTGAAAAATCTTGTCACGCTTAATCACTTTCCTCTGAATTCCTCAGAAGTTCTTCAAAGAAAATTACAGAATCAAAGCCTACATTCTGCCATTTTTGTTTTGCAGCCCCTGAGCACTGTGATCATATTTTCTTCACTTGCAAGTATTCAGCTCAATGTTGGGATGGCCTCTTGGAATTTTTTTAATCTTCCTTAGGTTTTTCATAATTGTGTTAATCAAAATGTTCCCCAACAATTTTTGGGTATTTATTTTTTGAAAAAGGCGTTGCTTTGGATAAATGCGGTCAAAAGTCTCTTGTACGAGTTATGGTGGGAAAGAAACCAACAAATCTTTCCGGACTCATTTCGTCCTTGGCATTCAAGAAGTGATTCGGCTAGGTTGCAAGCTTCTCTATGGAGTGCCTCTTCATGGGCCTTTGCAAATTTCTCCATTGATAAGATCCACTCCAACTTGGTTGCATTCTTCTAGTTTCTTCTAGTCTTAAGCTGTTTCCATTTGTCTTCTATTTGTCTTCTATTTTTATTCTGTTTTTGGTCTTTGTTTTTGGCTTTTGTTTCTTGTCGCTTGTACTCTTCTATTCATTTCCCTAATGTAAGTTTCTTGTTTCAGAAAAACTTAATTTTGCCAGCCATCGCTGTATATTATTTGTTTTGTTGACAAGTTATTATAATCTACTATCACAGAAATTATTGTGGATGGAGAAGATGGTGCACTCCCCTTGTATCTAAAGCAGTTTGATAGGAAGTTCCTAAACAGAAGCAACCAAATGCTTGTCACTGGTGATCAAGATGAAAAATCCATCTTACAGAATGCAAAAAGTTCGCAGCCTAACTCCCAAGACAGAAATTTCCAACTATTTAAACCGCCACAACCAAATGCCCTAGTTGAGGATCCAATTCCTCCGAAGTACAGCCGTAGAAGTGGTCATTCGCTTTTTGGTATGCCCCAGCTGAGGATGGATTCTTCTATGGATCTAAGGATGGGACAGGGAGGTCAGCTAATACCAAGCACTAAGAGTAAAACACTTCCCATTGGGGCTGAGGATTTGGACATTCCATGGGATGATCTTGTTTTAAAAGAAAGAATTGGTGCAGGTATTTTTCCTACAAATTTGAGAAGTTTTGGCTTTTTCTAATATGATAGTTGGTTTTTCTATCTATAGAATGTATTGCAATTAATCCATTAAGGTCGTTCTAAGAATCCGAGTGTATTATTGGTGTAATTTCAGGTTCGTTTGGAACTGTACATCGTGCTGATTGGCATGGATCGGTAAGTCATGCAAGAAATGGTTGACGATTATTAACCGAAGTTATCCTTCTTGTTTCTTTTTTTTACCAAAATTATTCTACCATGCAAGCTTGTGGTTTCTACTAGATTTTGTGTCAAATGTTCGCATAAGTCATTACATAACCTTGGGCATATAACCACCACATATTCTTATATTTTACTTGAGGCATGGACATCTGTTGTACAAATTCTTATCTTATAGTGTGATTTCTTACTCTCATATGAATACATTTATCTTTTCTCATAGCACTAGAAGACATTATTATGATGTAATATGATACATGGTATATATCCATCATTGTGGGGAGCATTTTTCTATGTTGCAGCTCCTTTGGATGTGAATGGAAACCTCGTCTTGTACTTCTTATCTAGCATATTTTGCAGTTATTGAGTAATTGAAGATTTTAGCACAAAGCTTCAATTCAAATGGCGCCTTTTCATTTAATTTTTAATATCTCTATGATGTGTTCACCATTATTTCTAAGATATTTATCATGGGCATGTCAGGACGTTGCTGTGAAGATTCTCACAGAACAAGACTTCCATCCTGAACGTGTTAATGAGTTTCTGAGAGAGGTATTTGGTGTTTGAAATCTCATTTATATGCGTACTAGTTTTAGAGGCATAGATTATTTTGTGGACTCAGGTTTTTGTTTTTTTCTTCTTATTTTTGCACGATAGGTTGCCATCATGAAAACCTTACGACATCCTAATATTGTACTGTTAATGGGTGCCGTAACCAAGCCACCAAACCTGTCCATTGTCACTGAATATCTATCAAGGTTTTCTATTACCATCTTCTTTCTCGTAATCAAAGTTGAAAAAGCTAGCATCAAATATTTGAATTTTGTTCTGTATATACCATGAAAACGGATTGGCGAGGTTTGGAAGTTGAAGAATTGATTTTATTTGCAGAGGTAGCTTGTATAGGCTTTTGCATAAGTCAGGTATCAAAGACATAGATGAAACACGTCGCATTAATATGGCTTTTGATGTGGTATGTATTATTCTAATGACTCACCAACTGTTTGTTGGGATGTGACCCCGTCCCCCTAATTTTTAACTTGTGCTGTGTTGTTTACCTTCATTGACGCATCATCTATCTTTTGGTAAATGGCTCGGGCATTTGTTTTCTTACAGGCAAAGGGAATGAACTATCTCCATAGACGTGACCCTCCAATTGTCCATCGTGACTTAAAGTCGCCAAATCTTTTAGTCGACAAGAAGTACACAGTAAAGGTAGAGAAATTTCAAACTGTCAGCTTAAAAAAATTTCTTCCAGGGGACACTATTTTCTCGCATTTTGGCCCTCTATCTCTTGTTAAGTTGATTTTCTGCTGGGATGAGCCTGCCCCCGATGTTCTTTTTGGTCCACCTAAACTGTATACTTTTCCTGGTGCATCGTCTACTTGTTCATCACTGTTGATAAACTTGCAACTTCTAAAGTACATTAGTTGAAATGAATTGGTGGAAAGCAATTGTAACGTGTTTGAGTGGCCGGTCTTGGAATGTACTTAGTTGGAGAAACATGGTAATAAATGAAAATGAAGATTCCACCTCATTTAGCAAATAACTTTTTTGAGAGTTAGCTAGTAAAGTTTTTAGCTTCATATGTCGGAAGAAGGGAATCTACATAGATTTATGTTGAATTGTGTTAAACCACCACAAAAGCTTAAGCTGATGGATTGGGGCAACTTTAATTATATCAACCAACACTCTCCCTCACATTTGTATAAGCCTTTGGGTCCCCAGAGCTTTTCCTATATTTCATAATTTCAATGAAATGTTCCTATTTTAAAAAAATCCAACACTCTCTATCACAGGTGAGATTAGAAATTTGAGAAATGCCTTACGAGTGAACTACAATTTAATTGGGGAGAAAACGACTTGGTTGGGACTCGAACTCAAGACCTCCTGCTATGTTACACTTATGGGTTGGGACAAATTTAATTATATCAACCAATATTCTTCCTCACATGTGAGCTTAGAAATCTGAGAAATGTCGTACGAGTGAAATTCAATTTAATTGGGGAAATGACTTGGTTGGGACTCTAACTCAAGACCTCTTCCTCTGTTACTCTGTTGAATTATGTTAAAACTATAAGTCAACCCAAAAGTTTAAGCTGATGGGTTGGGGCAAATTTAATTATATCAACCAACAATTTACAATATTGTAAAAAAAAGTTTGATGCTATTTGATGTTATTGTTGCTAAAACAGAGCTCAGAGTTTGGAGTCGTCGGGAATTGTTTGAGTGTGTTTTTTAAATAAGAAACCTAACTGTGTGATTAAAATGTTTCATTTTATCTTTGCTCAGGTTTGTGATTTTGGTCTCTCTCGCTTAAAGGCACGCACATTTCTTTCATCAAAATCTGCAGCTGGAACAGTGAGTTCTTGGTTTTGTAGCAATATTTAGCCACAATATCACTATGATGCAAGATGTCTATGCAATTTCTAATTTTCAACTATTCAATTTTTTAGCCTGAGTGGATGGCACCAGAAGTACTACGTGATGAGCCCTCAAATGAAAAATCAGATGTTTACAGCTTTGGAGTGATTTTGTGGGAGTTGGCAACTTTGCAACAGCCATGGTGTAATCTAAACCCAGCTCAGGTTTTTCTTTACCCCCATCTGCAGTTATATCAAAAGCAAATGTTCTCTTTTAGGTTTGATTTTTTGTATGCCTTGTCGATTGAGCATTCTGATTTAAATTATTAAATGGTATGTGATACGGTTTATTAGTTAGGGTTAGTTAGTTGGTTAGCTTCTGGAGGGCTATATTAGTGTAATACTGTCCATTAATCAATACAACGTAGTACTTTGATGTGAATTGATTCATTGATTGAGGGGACCTCTTGATAGAATTAAACTCTATTATTTGGTATGAGAGCATTACGGTTTTCTATGAAGCACGAACACGGACACAGGATACAGATATGACACGACATGGTAATATGCCATTTTGTAAAAAATTAAGACACGGATATATTGATGATACGTTAATGTTTTTTAATAAATATGTAAATTTAGCATAAACTACTAAATGTACTAAATAGTATAGTCTATACTAAAAAATATAATATAAAGTTAATTACAATGGATGTCGCTTAGGCATGTCACGTGGAGGTGGCGGAAAATGAGTATTTAGAAGATGAAGATGCTTTTTTTCATGAAGAAGAGGGAAGGGTTGTTGGTTTTTTGTGACAAATGAGAGAGATGATTTCTTTCGTTTTTCTTTTACCATTTATTATTTAGTTGACTATAACATTAATTATTTTGGGTTTGAGTTTTTAACATTTGGGCTCAAAGACCACGCATGTTTACAAGATGTGTCCAAGGTGTGTCCGAATATTAAAAAAATAATAAAAAATTAGGACACGTAAAATGCTGTGTTGAACACGTGTCCGAGAAGTGTCTAAGAAGTGTCCAAAAGAACTCTGGTACTGAGTGGGAATCTTGGAATCCGCCATTGCCAACTCTGGTATCAGAGCACTACGGTTGAAGTCATGGGCAAGGTTGAAATTTTATGAACAAAGAGTTTAAACCTTTCCAGAAGCCTATATGGTTGCAGAATGGTTGTTTGATTTGAAGGTTGATGGCAATAATGAGAAATCATAGGATGTGAGGCAGGACAAAGCCTCCCATGCCGAGGCAACTGGAATAGCCGCCCTAGTTTTCTCAGTAGCGGGGGAAGAGACCGGCCAGGGCAAAACAAAGAACAAAGGTCACCTTTGAGATCAAGGTGAGGGCCTCATCGGCCGACTGGCTACAATCGAGGACCTCTAGCTTGTTTTTTGTGCAAGGGGCCCCCATAGAGTGTCTGAATGCTTAAACCGACCAGCTCCGAATGCTCTTCAAGCATCACTGAAAAAAAAAAAAGGTTCCAAGAAGCTGTTGAAGCTGAAATGACACACTAACAGCTCTTGAAGAAGAGGAACAAGAAACCCTTGCATTGGTGCACTGAAGTACCTATCTGTGTTGCAAAAGAATATTGGGGAGTCAAATGAGTCGTCAAGAAAATGCCTCATGTATGTTGATTGTGGATAAACCATAAGGTGGCAAAAAGCACTATGGTCAACTTTGGGGCCACCCACAACTTCATATCAGAAACAAAGGCAAGGCGTCTGAACTTAAGTTGACATAGAGATAAAGGACGGATGAAGTCGTCGATCTGAAGCTCTATCAGTGTCAGGAATCGTGAAGAGCGCGAGTCTATAGCTAGGAGATTGGACCAGCAAAGCTGACTTTGTGATAGTCAAGATGGATGACTTTGACGTCCTATTGAGAATGAAGTTTCTTCTTAAACACGAAGTCATACTAATACCCCTCACTGAATGTCTAGTCGTCATCGGGTTCAACTCTACCATCATGAAGACCAAGATGAAGCATCCAAGTGGCATGCGCTTGTTATCGACCCTTCTGCTGAAAACGGGCTCAAGTTACTATCGAGACAACTAGTCTCAAGTCGAGAAGTTTCCCACTAGAGAGGAGAGACCGAAGTCTGTGATGGGGCAGAAGTACCCCAATGAAGCGCCCATACGCGCGAATGACACTGGTGAGTCCGAGGCGATGCCCTTCTGAAGAGTGTAGTCCGTCCATTCCTTTGCACAATGTCTTTGAAGTCTTAGTCGAAGAGACGGACTAAGGTGACATCCAAAGACGTTAAGTTCGAGTAGAGTTGGTTGACAGGGTTCTCAACCATTTAAGTGGGGGAGAATGTCATGTTCATGCTTGTCCAGTGTGTGTTGCACATGGTTGGATGCCCATTTAGACCTCTTTTTATAATGCTTTCATAGTATAGGATTCACTTTTCATGTTGTTTCATTTTAGTTTGGAGCTATATGACTCCTCGCCATTTTGATATGCAAGTCCGTCACGTAAAAAATGGCCAAAAATAGTTGAAAGTGGTCATTGTTGTAGTCTTTCAAAGACAATGCCTTTCAAAACCTTATTCTCCCTTTTTCGAAAACTTTTTTTCGAGGCTCGTGAGGGAGGCTGCTCCTAGTTGTGTCGCCCGCTTTGTGTTTTCATTGAGCTGACTTGCTCGCCAGGTTAGAGCAAGTGTCTCACGATTGCTTCGGGTGGACAACGATGTTAGATCGTGATACTATGCTCCAACTGAATATGATTGAGCCATAGGATTTTTTTTTCCTTTCGGAAGGGGTGTCCCACATTGTAAGGGAATTGTGTGAAAATATCGCCCGGCCAGAGGGAAAAATCATCCAAAAATGTTGTTTTTTCTTTAGTGTTCCAATAAACCTCTTAAATGTAGTTCCAGAATGAGAAGCCTGTACAGTTGCTAAATAAATGAATAGTTATTTTATCTCTATAGCCTCAGTTTTTATTGTGTGATTTGCTCATAGATGGATTTCTAATAGATACCCTGAATAAATGAATAGCTATTTTAAGCTCATAGATGGATTTATTATTTTAAAAAAAAAAACAATATCACAATAAAGATACCCTGAAAAACAATAGAGAAGGGTATGGAGCTCAGTTTCTAAGTACAACCAAGACTTCTTTATACTGTACCTGTGTACCATAGAGCTCATTAAATACTGGGAGGATTGCTTCTTTTTGTTCATGTTTTCTTTACTACACTTTTCGCCTATGTGGTACATTGTTACTCAGATATAAATCTACGTAAATTTTCATAACCTCTATAGGAGTGTTTGGTTAGGCTTTTATGGAACTATTAATAATGAGCTTTTATAATCATTCAATGAAAATTTCATCCAAACGAGCTATTACTACAATTTCTTTTTTATAATCACTTAAAATAACTATACATTTCTAATCACTCAAAATAATTTCTTCACAATTTTGCAAACAAACATCTATGGTATTTGTCGGCTTAATTTGTAGTAGCTAGATCTGTAACAAGTTAGATTGTTGCATAGGTTGTTGCTGCTGTTGGATTTAAGCGCAAAAGGCTTGAAATCCCACGTGATGTAAATTCCAAATTGGCTTCCTTAATAGTGGCTTGCTGGGCAGAGTGAGTTATTCTACTTAAGTTCTAATCTTGTGCTCTTCTGCATTTTAGTTTTTCAATCAATATTACTAACCGATAAATTTGCAGCGAGCCCTGGAAACGTCCATCGTTTTCCAGCATAATGGAAACCTTGAAGCCAATGACTAAACAAGCGCCACTGCAACAAGGCCGTGCAGATACGCTCTCGGTAATGTGATGGTATGGAATACACAAAAGCTTGGCGCTTTAGCGTGCTAATTATGGTATCCTTCAAGAGCTATATCTTGTGCATGTAAAACAATACTTCAAATGATCTCAAGTGCTTCTAGCCAAATCTTCCATTTTATCATTACTAGTAGTTCCCTTCTCTTCTCTCGGGTTTTCGTGAAGGGATGGAGAAGTGCAGGGAAAATTTGACTGCGACATAACCCCGAACAAGCTTATTCAGTTCAGAATCATCAAAATTGTAGAGAAAAAACTAGAATTTGGATCCCTTCATTGTCACAATGAAGGAAGCTTCAACCTTTTTGCTATAGTGATAAGAAAACTTCAACCACATGTCAGCCTTTTGCAGGTCACACACCCTTATTTGTTTGTATATCTATTGCCTTATTTTGGTATCGGGATCGGGATGGGGATCGAGAACTAATTTTGTACATACTAGTGATTAGTTGTGGCTGGATACAATCATATACTCAGTCAAACTTCTTGGTTGGCCTGTCTGCTAGGAAAATATCCTAACTGTTGATTAATAGGCAGTTGAAACATTCATTCAATACTCTATTTTCAGGTCCCAAACAGGGAGGATTCATATTCTTTTACCTATTAAGAGAAAGTCTAGTGCACATTAGAAAGTGTTGGTGTTTTTCAAGAGTAAATAAATAGATAGAAGATATTTAATATATTTAAATACCATATTTGATCAATTGTATATCAAATTTTAGTTCATGCACTTTCAATAAACCTTTAAGTTCTTATAATAAATTTAAAGTTAATTTTTTTAAAAATTGGCAACATTTCTCAGATTAAAAAAAAAAAAGAAATTTAATGCATTTTTTTAATCTCAACTCATTTTTTCCAGGCAACTATTTAACACTCCAAAGATCAAACTATACATGAATATCTACATCTACGTGCATAGTCTTATCAATGAGAATTATGCTTTTAGATTTTATTAAATATTAGGAAATAAATTTTAGCTTTTAAGATTATAGTATTAAATTCTAATTTTCTCTAAAAATTAATTGTTCTATAAAATATAATTTTGTGCATTGAGCCACCGAGATAAATAGTTAGTTGCATCACTTAATATTCATAGGTTTGAATCTCCTATAAGGAAGTGTGAGCATGTATCTCAAAGTCAATTAAAAACGAAAGACATAATCTACTTTATGTTATTTATGTTAGCTCATAAGTATAAATTAATTTATGTCATTGTAATATTGTTATGATCGGTAAAAGTTAGAACTAAATTTTAAAATAACTTGTGTTTTGATGGATTTTTATGAAAATAATTGTTTGTTTTTTTTTGTGAAAATTGAACAAAATGTACAATTTGTAAAACTTATTTGATGGAAAAAAATAAAAAAATAAAAATCTTGGACAAAACTTTTTTTAGTAGTACATTACAAAATAGTTGTTATTTAAAAAATTACAGAATATATATTCCTTAAAATCTCGAAATGGTTCGGATCAATTTTATTTTTAAGCCTACAATATCTTAGCGGCTTAAGGCTCCACACTCAATGATGATGCTATACTCATTCGGACAAAATGAGTATAGCATCATCATGTACTCAACGACTTTAAGATTAAATGTTTGATCTTTCATCATATATTGCAAAAGAAACAAAAAAACTTCTCCACACTCAATGAATTTGTATTGGATGAGTGGTTGTATGAGTGATTAGAATGCATAATTATTTTGAGTGATTAGATATTGAGGTTGCATTGTCTCAAAAAAAAAAAAAAAAAAATTGTAGTAATAACTCGACAGTTGTTTAATTGTTTGTAAAGAAGTTGCAGACAATAATTTATTTGCATGGAGTTGCAGACATAGATCATTTGAACGTGAATTTTGTAAAAGAGTTGTATATAAAGTTATTTTTTTATATGGACAATTTTATAATATGGTGTTTCATTTGTACATAACCTATCACTTTAGTTAACATTTGTTACTTTTTTTTTTTCTTGTAATTATTTTGTTTTGGTTTTTTTTTAATATCCAATTTATATAAATAATGCTAAGAATTACTAATTTGTTGTAGCGTTCGTGGTCCAGGATTTGGATCGATTTTAGAATCTTAATCTGGCCCGTTTGGGCTTCGACATTCTCTGCAACCAGTCATGTTAACTACTAGTCTTTAAACGCTTCTAAGAGCGAAGACTATCACCACAAACCAATGTGAGTCCTTTCAGCATGTTTTGTTCTCACTCACATACATTCTAAGAAAATTTCTAAGAGATCACCCAACCAACGACTGCTCCAACTTGCTTTGGTCCATCCTCGAGCCATATCTTACTGGCAACATGTTTGTCCTCACTCACATGCATCTTAGGAAAATTCTTAAGAGGTCATCGATCAAGGACTGCTTCAACCTTAGCATGCTTAACTGTGAAGTTCTTATGATTGAGTCACCGAAAAAAATGTACCTTATTGGTATAGATAGTGTAAATCAATTCTTTTAAGTCTTTCTTAACAATTGGACTATATTCTCAATATTCCTCTCATTCGAATGTAGAGTCGATCATTCATATATCCCTCCTAACAACAGACGTTATATTTGAACATGTATTTGGTTATATAATATTGAAATAATTATTTTCTAGTTATCATATAGTTTCATATAAGGCGTTAGATTATTATTAAAAAATATGATTTTGTTCCAAAATTTTGTTTGATTAATCAATGTACTTTTAAACGTCTTACATAAAGATATATATGATAAGTTTAAAATTAACGTTAATCCAAAACATAATTCAATGATTGGATTAAAACTTATAGATTTATAAAATAAAATTTTAAATGTGACATAACATAAAAATTATTATAGATTTTTTTTTTTTTAATTTTTAAGTTACGATAGGCAATCATATGAACTAGGAAAAAAAAACATGTTAATAGTTTTGGTAGAAAAAATAGTAAACTTTTAACTATTAAAATATAATCAACTCATATAACAAAAAAAATTAAATTAATAATGCTATGTTATATATACCGTTCATAAAAAATTATATACAATAAAAAAAAAATTAATAATTAAAAAAAATGATTAATAAAATATCAAATTATATTTAATAATACACAAAGGTTAACACAAGAAATTAATAACAACCATATAATCTCTTTAAATAAATTATAAGTCAATATCGTCAAATATTTAAGCAACCAAAAAAGCGAGTGCATGAAAGATAAAAAAAAATGATTGATTTTGAAATGAAAATAATTAGACTTAGAAATGAGTTATTATTTTAATTGATTTTTGAAATGATAGTTAAAAATTAGTGGTTATGAGACGATGAATGGTTTATAAGAGCTTATATCTAACTGGTTATTTGAAGAAAAAATGTTGTAAAATTTTATTTGTAATAATTGATTAAATACCACGAACAAACACCAATTAAAAGACGTTTAAATGTGAGAATGTAGAATGGTTACTTTGAGTAATTATAAATTAGAGGTTATTTGAGTTGTTATAAATTTTAGTTTTAATAATAACTCGTTAGCCTTTATGATATTTATAGATAATTGCAAATAATAACCTATTTGAATTAAGTTAAAAGTGAATGATTATTTTGAGAGGTTAAAAATAAATAATTATAAATAAAAGATTTAAAATGAGTTATTAAAAATAAGTAATTAAAAATGAATAATTGTGTTAATTAGATATAAATAACTGGTTATTTTTAAGGATTACAGTAATTTGGGTAAACTTGCATGTTTTAAAAAATTTAATTTTTTAAAGAATTTTTTTTTTTTAATTGTGGTTATTAATACAAAACAAAACACGTTAGTTGTAGAATTCAAAATATATTAATAAATTTTTATTAAATTTATATTAATCAAAATGGGGTTTCGATCAAAGGATAAAGACCTCCAAAAATCCCATTGGTCAGCGAAGTTAACTTCGTCTTTAAGCAAGGCCCGGTCCAAAGAGTCGCTTTCAAACCAAATCAACCGGTCCAGACAAACCCGTACGGACAAAAGATCTAAAATCCCGCGTTCAAGAAACCTCCTCTGTTTCGAAAAACGCAGCTTCGGCGAAAACAATCCGATCAACAAAAGGTCGGTTCTTCTTTGCATTTGATGTTCTTTCAATTCGCAGAGAATCCAACGACTCAAAATTTTGGCTCAATCTTTATGGGGACCCTACACGAATCAGCCACTCGATTCACAGTCACTGTCGCCACCGCCTTTGAATTTCTTTCCCCAGATTTTTATCCTGCTCCTTGTCGGCGGAAACCTCTGCCGAGCTCTTACATATATACACTTTGTCTCTGTTTCTGGGCTTCACTTAATTTCCCAATTCGAGGATTTCACAGTTGAGATTTTCTCTCTCTTTTGTAAACTGTGTTATTTGGGAGTTTTTTTTATTGTTTGTGAGGTTTAACTTATGAACCCCATAGAAGAGGGTGATTCTGTATCTCCGATTGAGGCATATTCTCATTCTTCTCAATCGGATTCTGATGCTGCTGGGTTTTCTTCCGATCATAGATTGATGTTGTTGCCTTTTTCGCAATCGTTAATGGGTTCTGAATCATTTTCCCCAGGCGGGTCTTTTCTTGAGAATGATGCAGGGATTTCGATGATGAACATTGGGTTTTCTTCGTCTTCAACTGGCGGAGGCTGTTTGGCTGAAAACTCGATGCCATGTTCTTATGCACACAATGTGTTTGACGTTAAGTCTGAACCAGATAAAGGAGCTTCGGATCCTTTTTTCATGTTGGGTACGGGCATCAATGTGCCTCAACCTCTAGAATGTCTTCAGGGTCAGCTAGTTCCGCCATTTCTATGGAAGACTTTTGATCTTGTTGAGGATTCTGCGGTTGATTCGATCATATCTTGGGGTTCATCCGGGCAGAGCTTTGTTATTTGGGATCCTGTGGAGTTTGCTAGAATGATTCTTCCTTCTAATTTCAAGCACAACAACTTCTCCAGTTTTGTCAGACAGCTAAATACTTATGTGGGTATTGCAGTACAGTCTCTAATGGCTGCTGTGGTCTGTATGTAAATTTTTTTTTTCCTCTCTTTTTGTAATTTTCTTGATTTCTTTGTAGTTTCATGCTTGTTTTTCACCTTTTGTTTTGTTTTCCTTTCTACCCTTATCTTGTTCTTTTATTCTTTTTCTGTATTGGCTAAAGGTGGTCATTCCTGGCAGATGAGGATGATGTTTTTCCCCCTCAATCTCAATGTCACTGTCTCATATTTGTATTTTTAGAATATTTCTTGAGGTTTACTGAAATGAACTTTCCTGCTTTGTATGAGATTTTCAATTAAGGGAATTCACAGAACTTTTTCTTTCATTTTTCATGATGTATTTATGTTTTTTTAGTCCAAAAACAATATTTGTGGTTGAAGTATTTGAACATACGGCCTCTTAGTCGAAGATACATGTCATTGCAGCTAAGCTCATCGTCACTCTGGCGATTCAAATTGGTGTCGCTATGTTAGTTTTTAACTGTGTATTATCATTATTCACTCATCATTAATTCTCTATACAATTCATCATATTCTTAGTTTTTGGGTAATGTAAGAGTTGCTAGGCCCTTTGAATTGAGAGGCTTGCTCTCTTTCTTTCTTGATATTGCAGCCCTGAAGAAATACTCCCCTCCAAGTGTGTGATGGGACTGAGTACATCCATCTTCAGCAGGTAGAATCGGTCGAATTGACCATGTTGCTATTCTTACTTACCTTTTTTACCATCGGTTGTGTTGTGTGATGATTTTTAGTTTTGAGTACAACATGTACTTCGCCGTACATTCTGATGCGTTTTGGTGTATAACTTATGTTTGTTTGTAGCAATATCTTAGATATGTAGTTGTACTTGTGCTTTTGTCCTTCAATGAATTGAACAACTCTTGTGGATTGAATCCAGGGGTTCCGCAAGATCGATGCCGACAAGTGGGAATTTGCAAACGAAGCTTTCCAGCGAGGGAAGAGGCACTTGTTAAAGAGTATACGGAGGCGCAAATCATCTCATTCTCAGCAGGGCGTAAGTTCGATAGGGCCAACTACTGGAGCAGGGAAGTCTGGATTGGAAGATGAGATTGGAAGATTAAAGAAAGAGAGGAGCTTGTTAATGCAGGAGGTTATTGAATTGCAGCAGGAGCAGAAGGGAACTGCTACACATGTGAAGACTGTGAACCGGCGCCTCGAATCAGCCGAGCAAAGGCAGAAGCAGATGATTTCTTTCTTGGCAAAGCTACTTAGTAGTCCAGAATTCTTATCTCACCTGCAGAAGAAGGAACAGAAAGATATCGATTCCCCAAGGACGATACGGAAATTCATTAAGCAGCATAAATACGAAACAAATGTCTTTTCGCCGACCATGGTGGAAGGGCAGATTGTGAAATACCAGCCCGATTGGGAAAGTCTTGCCATACCTTCAGCAGCACTGGATTTGAATCCGGGACCTGCTTACCTTCTGCCGGGAGTATCTGTAGAATCGGGATCAATTCCCAAAAGCATGTCCAATTTTCAATTTGAGAATGCTTCATCAAGTGATCCTGCAACTACATCAGAGGAATTAGCATTCCATCATGAAATTATAAAATCAACAAAGGAGTTGAGGGTAGAAGCTTCAAATATGACAATGGAGGATCAAAATATGAAGGGAAATGTTTTTGGAAGTCCCCCACAAGAGCTCAATCCTGACTACTTTGTCTCTTTGGCAGAGGATATTCTACAGTTCTCACATCTTGGGACAGGAGATGTCATTAAACCCGATGAAATTTGGAGCGCTGACATGAATGTCAATGCTGGTCCGTCCAATTCGTGTATCGAGTTGTGGAGCGATTCAGTCGACTTCGAGGATCCATTTT
Source organism: Cyclanthera cordifolia (assembly GCA_037832605.1). NCBI lineage: Eukaryota > Viridiplantae > Streptophyta > Magnoliopsida > Cucurbitales > Cucurbitaceae > Cyclanthera > Cyclanthera cordifolia. The sequence goes on along the minus strand of JBBMEG010000018.1, from coordinate 13,382,423 downwards.
CACAAGCTTCTAGCGGATTGTCGCCAATCTGGGATTTAGACTCCATGCACACCAGAGATTCGGGCATGGATTAGCAGTAACCTTCTTGTTATGGATTCGACCATCCAGATTGTTAAGCTTATCCCAAAAATCCATGACTCCAAGAATAAATAACACCATAGATTGCATTAGCTATTACATTTGTAGCCACTAGGAATCCTAGTTATATATTGTCGAAGAAAACAATGGATTGAATGATTTGTTTACTTAGAAAATGAAGAGTTTTTTCATTTTATATTCTTACTCTTTAAGTCTTCCTTTGAACCAGCTTACATGCATATCGATTATTCTTATAAAATATATCATCTAAATCCTCCATATTTGAATGACAAGAAATTTGTAGGAAATTGTTTTCTTGATAGGTAAACCATCATAAATTGTACTCATGATTTCTCTATGAGCCTATGATCTTCTTGGACGGTTAGACCAACTCTAACGGTTGTATTATGCAGGCATCCTGGAACAGAGATCAATAACCACGGTCTTCCGTTCTTATCATCAAACTTCCGTTTGGATTTGTCATGAAGATTTGCATATAATGATTGCCTCGGTGGAAAAAGAACTTAACAATGCACATGAGAGAAATTTTGAAGAGGATGGGAGGAGAGGAGGATTTGTTTGATTTCAAGCTTGGCTTGTTACTCTAAATTTTGATTTTGAATATGATAAATTTGTGTGACACTGCAGAATTTACACTTAATCTCATCCATTGAATTTTGGAGTCGATGAAATGAGATGTGGAGAAGTGGAGGAAGAAGAAATAGAATAATTCAGAAATATAAAATACTTGTCGAAGATTTTGATGACGAGAAGAGGGAAAAATCAGATTTGTGTTTAGAATAAAATATATTTATTTTAGATAAAATTTGATGAAATATTAGAGAAAAGTTGAAAAGTGATTGAACAGAAATGGTGATTTATTAAAAAAAAAATCAACTAGTTCCCTCCCTCTCTTCCAAATCCAATCACAGACATTCAGCTTTATTTTTTAATTTCAAATTTGCATCATAATTGTAAACATGGGGAATACTTATCAATTGCAATACATTTAAATTTGGAGAAAACATTATGATGTTGACTACTAAAAAAAGGTAAAAAAAAAAAAAAAAAACTTTCTTTGTGCAAATTGTATAACCAGAAGGAGAGAGGATTGTAAACACACTGTGATAGTGAATATAGCTCTCTGCTAACATTAGTGATGCCTTCAGATTCACTTTATCAATGATTTGAGTATTTCTAATCTTCCTAGTTGTACTCAACAAACAAACAAACAAACAAAAAAAAAATTTAACTCCTACACAACAAGCAATAGTAGAAAGATTATTATTAGGATGCCAATTAATTGAGGATTGTTAATAGGATAACAAGGGATATATTAGCAATTAATAGAAAGATTGTTAAGTTTGATGACTAGAAATAGAAGGGTGGAGGATGAAAAAAGTATGAATTAGTTTGGTCATTTGGCATTTCAAGGGTTGATCTCACAGTTTGGTGATATAGATAGAACCCTATTGAAATATACAAATTAAAAAAAAAAAAAAAAAAAAAAATCCAATTTGAGGTATTTGTTCCTCTACATTTTGTGAGTGTTCGGATCGATTGTTCTCACCGACATTGCACCTAACTTTATAGCATTTAAACGCCAAGAAAACTTGTAAAAAGATTATACCAAACTTAAGTTAAATAGTATCATTGCCTTTTAATTACTTAATGTCATTTACAACCGAAGTCATTCCACCATGGTTACACAACTCAAATATATTAAAATATAGAAACATAAAAAAGCATTAGACGACCAAATTGTAAGGTCGGGTTTACTTAACTCTTTCAATCAGGTCGATTGACTGAATGCATACCCCCTTCATTCCCCTACTTTAATATTTTAATAATACCATAATAATAATCCTTGTATAATTTCAAGAGCCTCTTCATCGTCTTTTATCTTATCAACAAAAATGTTTTCGCTTTCCATAAAATAACTTTTTTATAAAAAAAGTAAAAAAAAAATCCCATAGTGGCTTCAATTGCTCCTAGAAAGATTTTCAAGATCAAGCAAGTTTCTACAAACGATGCAAAGATTAGGACATAAAAAAACCATAAGATAAAAGTTTGAAAATCTACATGTCTCAGAAAATTTTGAAGTACTTTCACAATTCGCTCGCAGGATGATTTCCAATGTTTAGGCCATCAAGAATCAATTCTACTCGTAATCACTTTTTTATTCTCTTCCTAATTACTTTCTATACTTCCCCTAAGAACTTCTTATTTTCCCTATAATTGTTTTTCACTCATCATACTCATTATTTTATTTTCCTTAATATCACTTCCATCACCCTAAACACAATTAATTATTATTTCCATAATCATTTCCTTCCCCTCAAATATAAATAATCATTCTCTCCGTAATCATTTACTTGCTCAGTCTCTCCTTACTTCTCATTTCTTCCATAATCATTCTCGTTCTCCTTTCCCTAACACATCCTTAAAGGGTGTAGCCTTGTATCAACCACAGAGGTATGAGTAAGGTTAATATATTTTTTTTTTTTTTTATAACATAAACAGTACATGTACCTCTCCCGAATGTAAGCTTTAAGTAATATTGTGTCACAACTAACCAACATGGTTCACGGTCAAAGTCTGCAAAAACCCGAATGATTAGAGCGATAAAAGGGAAGCAAGTAAGAAATAAAATTGAAGATCAAAGACAAAATTGTATATAAGCAAATAAATAATTTGTCTGCTCTCTCCATATAAACTGCAATGCTACTATGCATTTCACAGCAGCAACTCGAGTAAGCAAGAGGAGAATTGGATCAAACAGTATTACAAGAATTGAACTATTCTGAATCTTCTTTTGGTTTTTCTGAATCTTCTTTAGGTTTTTTAGAGGCTGGTTGATCATCTCTGTTTTTCGTTTTTGCTTCACGTCGTTCTCTCTTCACTCCCTTGGATTTGTTGGGTATAGCCATATCTCCAACCTATGAACCAAAATTGAGGACCAAATTATTCAAATGACCGATAAATCTGTACCGGGTAAGTAATAAAGTTGCCATTATCGTGCGGGATGAGGATACGCAAGCATTGCAACAGTGGAAGAAAAAACAAACAGATAGAGAGAGGTGTACCTTTTGATCAGGAATGTATATCCTTCCAATCTTGCCTTCAATTGCATTCTGGCTAACATTTTTCTCCTAGAAGAGAAAACCATAAAGATTAGACAAACGGCTTAATAAACAAAAATGAAGTGTATTCATTCAAGACATAGCCATAAATTAACCTTCTTCTTAGCCTGATCCTTGACTGTTTTCATGGCTTCCTTCCTTATGCCCTCATTAGGAAGTCGGTGTCGGCGAACCATCATATCCATTGAAGGACCAACTTCAACAAGTTCCATTCTTGGGACTACTGAACCTGACTTCTTCAATCGCAATGCACAATGTGTGAGAAATACTTTATTTGGTGAGATGGCTGTACATACATATACACGGTCCAGCCCAGAAAGATTAATATTCTCTACAACCTGCACACACCATAGATATCGTTCATCACTAAAACATTCACGCTAAAATCAGGCAAAGCTCCAGGTTTTATACCTCTCCTCGGAACAAGTCGAGCAGAACTTCCTTCAAATGCTTTAGCTCATCCACATTCTCAAAGCCTTCACCAATGAAAGTAATGAAAGGCTTTGACCCCACCCGTGGGGATAGTTTCTTATCATATGCAAAAGAGTGCATCGACTTGAAATTTTCGATCCCAACCTCAACTAGGTCATAAACATGGTGATCATAAGTTCTCCCTATGACAAGGTTATTGGGTCGTTTCTTTGAGTGAGAACCATACTGCAAAAGAGGTATAATAAATACATCAATAAGTAAATGGAGACAATGACGCAAGTAGCTAATTAGATTTTTACACGGGCATATTATTATTATGAATGACGCAATGCCCATACTCTGATATTCTATAATAACATAGAAAATAAACACATAACTTAAATCCATGAAGACGGAGGTTGAACTTTAGTTACAGCAAAGTAGGATGCCTCCAGATAGGATAAACTCAAAATTTTTAGTGGCTCAACTTACCCAAAAAAAATGCACATCATGGCTATAAAAAAAATTTACATAGATTCATCTGTTAGTTGAACTGTAACTGGTAAGTTCTTTAAACATGACATCTAACACCATTGATGGAAAAATTAGAAGAGTTCAACCGGAAGTGCTCATAAGAAAATAGAAGTCTTAAACGAAGTTCTACGCGGTTGGAACTGATTTAAGAATGTCACTGACAACATAGATCCAAGACGTTAACCCAAGAAAATAAACCATGGATACTAGAATAATAAGCATTCACAATTATACGTACCACGATAATACTGCAATCAGTTTTGAGAGAGAAAAATTCCAACGACGCTTCGCCGCCACTCTCAAATGGTTGAATTCCTTCATTCTTACGAGAATACTTAACAGAACTATCTTTTTTCAGATGATAAATCTCCGTCAGTACTTCATTCAACACGGCGCTAGTTTTTGTGCCGTGAAGTATCAGCGTCTTCTTCCCCGTCTCGACCTAACAGTTCAAATCAAGCCCACAAATAAATAACCAACAACAACAACAATTCAAAAACCTATGCAACTTCACTGGCATAATTTCTAACAATCACCATGGAGAAACTCTTAATCTCGCTAAAAACAATTTCACAGATGCAATGGAGAGATAAGAGAATCGAAGAACTTACAAGTTTGGGAGCGCGTTTCTCGAGCTCTCGTCTGACTTTTGCATTCTTTGGTGTTCTAACTTTCAACATGGTTCCCGGCGAAGAGATAACAGATATGAGATTTAGGGTTTTGGTGCTCGACTAGCAGAGAAGTATCGACAGTGCCGGCCGCTGCAACTGCCGCCGATTTAGGGTTTTGGGGGCAAATGAGGTTTGGAATTACTTTTATATGCGTTTCCTTTTTTATGTTTTTGTTTAGAAATTTATTTTATAATGGTAAATTATAAAGAAAATTTTGCACAAACCACCCTCTCATTATAAAATTAAGTTATAAACTTTTAATTTGGGAATCGTCTCTCTTAAAATTTGAAAAAAACGGTAATTAACATCCTTAATTTAATTTTTAAAAAAATTTATATGTGTGAAGAAGATAAAGTTTAATTTGTTTTCTCCTTCTAAAAGTTTTTAAGCAGAGAAATTTAAAACTTCTTACTCTCGTACATTTATAATGAAAAAATTGTAAACTAATACATTTTTAAAAGGTGTCAATTTGTAAATTTAAAAACTCATTAGTTCACAAAATTGTCTAAGATGTAGGAAGTCATTAATTTATCTAGTTATAGACATTTAGAGAGAAAGAAAAAAAAAAACTAAACTTTTGTTGACAATTTTATCCTCGGACTAAATTATAATTTTTCAAACTATAAAAACTAAATGGTAAGTTTCAAACTTAGAATCTTGAGGGAGCCCATGAAGACTTATAATAATACCATTTTAAGTTATATAGATCAATCAATATTTTTCAAAAATAAAACCCATTAATATAAACTAGGAATTTATTCCTCAGTACACTTACAATGTTATATTTTAATTATGACACTTCTTTTATAAATATTACATTTTGTAAAATATTTTGGTACTTTTAATTTTCATTTTTACTCTTATTTCATTTATAACCGGTCGTGGTTTATTAGTTTTATTATTTTTGTTTTCGTATAGATTGAAATTTATTTGTTAAAATTATTGAATTTGTTGAATCTATTAATTGAAAACTAATTTAAGCATGAACATTTTGGTTATTTTAAGTGGATCATTTTATATATATATATATATACTTTCAAAATCATTTTTCAAAAATACTATTCATGATTTATTATTTTAGTTTTAACTTAACATGTAAAATTCTTGTATAAATATGTGCTTATATATGGTTGTGATGGAACAGGCAAATAAACAAAAATATGTCAACACAAGTATGAACAGGTCATAAGTTCGATCACCTATTTTATTGTTAAATTAAAAAACAAAAAAAAAAACAAACAAAACATATATTTTTTAAAAGAATACATCAAATAATATTAATGGATGACTCTACGCCGCACAAAACAACTAACTATTATTAAAAATAATGTTCCTTTATTACAATTATATTATTTAACCTCTTCCAATAATTAACTATAGAAGAGCAAAATGATGGAAATTGTGGTGATTATAAAAAATTACAAGTTCAATTAACCCCTTAAAAAAAATGAAGTTAATATATATATATATATATTGTTTTTTTTTTTAGGTTTTGGGCAATATTTTTATTCATAAATATTTGGATACTTGCGTATTAACTATTTTTATGATAAAGTTCACGACATACATTATTTGATTGTTGATAAAATTCATATAAAATTAATTGATAGATGGATGATGGAGGATTCTAACCTGCACCACTTTCAACTTTGAGGGCCAAATTACACTCTCCTACTAGTCAAATATAATTAAATTTTGTAATATATGTTGATAAAATATATTTAAATAATTAAAAAAAAATATTTGAAATATATTATATAATGTTCAAATCCAAAAATTATAAGTTATGGGCACATAGTTCCTTAGTAGATTTGCCCATGATAATAAAATTAAGAGCGTGTTTGGCTACGCCAGGAAGGGAAAGAAAGAAAAATATTAATCATACTTTTGATATTTCAAAATAGCATTTTTAATATATTTATAAAACATAATTTTAAATATTCAATCATCGTGATTTGTGATTATTGTTGAACAAAATTGTTACTACATGCCCATTAATTTTTAATGGTTTTATTAACCACCAATAAGATAATTTAGTAACTTTGTCGTACAAAATAGTTAGATGCACATGTCTTACACTCCGAGTATTAAAAAAATAAGGACTGCACCCTTTTCACACATTTTAAAATATGGATTTGCCCCTAGTTGTGTAATACTCATATCTGCATAGACTACTCGTATATTATAATACTCATCGCGTTTCACTTCTTAATAATGCACGCATTTAATTGATACACCACATTTCAAGTATAAACAATCGAAAGTATTACATATTATATATATGTGTTTATATTGTCAACCTAATAGTACCATGTTAACTTACATTATGACAATTGACAATGTTATTATGATACTAGTAGTGTAATGTTATTACCATACTACATTAAATCACATACGTATTTACGTAGTATTGTAATATATAATATCAAATATCTATTATATTGTAAATACAATATTAATACAAACTCAATTTGTTGTTTATACTTTGTAATACATTGATAATACTAAATTGAGAATCATGATAGCTATATTTGTCAAAATTTATAATACTGTAGTATATATATATCATACTAATATGTGATCCATAAATACAATATTAATATAAATACATATTTGACGCTATATATGAAGGACAAGTGAATTTGTTGGTAGGTTACATATTATGGATAAAGACACAATACTATATTAGGATAATACGTAGATAATACACAAATTAACGACATTTTTGTAATTAAAAAATCTTTAAATTATGAGTAATGGTTTTTTTTTTTTTTCAAATATAAACTTTTCAATGTCGTTGATGCTCGAGTTGTAGAGAAAATCATTATTTATCACCGTCGAAGAGAAATAATAATTATGCGTGAAATCGAAATCATAACGAGATTCATGATGACAAAACTTATAAACGACGACAAAGCACACCAAAATTGACGGTGATGGATAAGAAGATGGAGCAAACTCCGATCGATGGTGATGGAGTTTTGAGACGTTGACGTTCATGGACAAGTCGACTTTGAGACAACGAAGGTGAATGGCATGATGGTGGAGATCATCTTCCCGACAGTAGTGACGGAGCTTTCGTACAACGACACTAATGAAACTTTCTATAAGTATTTTGTATTGTTGTTTTTTATGAATTGTATGTTAATCTTTTTTATAACTATAATATTTGGACGCGCGTTGCACGTTTAATACATTTTAATAAAATATAAACTATTATTTTTATAGTGTTATTTTAATATTTAGACATTTTAATAAAATATTATTATTTTTGCAAGAATATGAATTAAAGATAAGTTATTGTTTTTGCAAGTGTATGAATTAATACTATTCTTATATTACACTATTAAATATTATTGTTATTTAATTTATTTTGTGTTTATATAAATGTATTATTGATTTGTATACATTCAATAAATATATTCTAGGATGAAAAATAGGTTTTCATTGCAATAAATCTAAAAATAAACATATGAAATTATATAACGGGATTGTATAATATTTAATATAATGAACAACGACTTATAAAATATGTATTTTGTAAATATATACCAGTAACATCTTGAATATAAATAGAAGATTAATTAAGATGAAATGAAAGAAAAAAAAAAAGTTACAATAGATTTCATATATATTTGTTTAACACTATACAACTATAAAAATGATATTTAAAGAAGAAAAATAAAAGGTTCCAAGAATTTGCTTGATTTATAGTTTAAAAATGTCTTGCAAAAGCTAAAAAATCTTCTCGCATCTTATAGCATATTTGAAGCAAGCAAGTGCATGCTTTGAAAATTGAAGCTACCTTTATAATATAAAAATCTTGAGATTCTTTAGGGGTGGAAGAATCTTCCAAGATAATGAATTGAGTAAAAACAAACTAAGGAAAAATGTAGATCCGAGAGTTGATATAAAATGATGAAAAAACTACTCATTTATATGGTTAGAAGTGGAGGGTTATAAAACATTTTGAATTTTTTTTTAGTGCAAACCTTTTGAATTTCTAAACTTATAAGGATTACTGTTTTTTTTTAGTACAAACCTTTTCGAAACTTATAAGGGTTACAAAAAACCTTTTGAATTTCTTTATTTCTTCCTCTTTTGTTTAGTACAAACCTTTTGAATTAATTATTCTCATTATAAATTCATAATTAATTACATAATCTCATCACTTTGTCATAATAAATTTTCAAAAAGAAATGTGTATATCATTTTAATAATACAATGACATATTTGAAATTCTAATAAATCATTTGGACAAAATAGTTTAAAAATGATTTTCCTTCTCAAAACACACTTTAAAGTTTTAAGATTTAAGATAAGATTTAAGATATATGTTTTTCCTAATTTTTAAATGTCTCAATTGCTATTAGTTAAAAATTGACTACTTTATAATTAGATTTATAATTTTGATTAGTCATACAAACCTCTGAAAAGATTATTTATTTCCTATAAGTTTTGTAAAATAAAACACACAAATATCCATCGAAAAATTGCTTCATCTCCCGCGCCACATTTATTTATTTTCCCTTTATAGTGGTCCACGTGTTCTATAGTCATTACCGCAGCAGATAAAAACTCGGGAAAAGGGAAATTTTGCTTATTTATTTATTTTTATTTAAGTAAATTATAAAGTTAATAACTATCGTCTGATATTTGATGAAATGGATACTATTATTTATTATGATTTATCCGAGTCCAATTTTCATTTTAAAAATTTTATAAACTAAAGTACAGAAGATTTATTTTTATATATTGTAAAATAAGAGGAAAAAAAAAAAGAATACTGCATGAATAATAAAAATTTGGAAAAAAATACAACAAAAAATGGGTAAATCAATGTAAAATGATAAACAATGCACGTCGGATAAACAGTTTACTAGAAGAAGGAAAATAAAGAATGATAGAATATGAAAAAAAAAAAACATAAAATTATACAATAACGAAATATAAAAAAAAAAAATACTATTAAAATTGTTGAGACAAAAGTCCTAATTTTTGAGACGTAACTATAGATTATTTTGTAAATACCTTCATGTTTCCATTCATTTGGTATCTTGTAATTTCGGACTTAAGAATGAAGGTGTCAATAAAGATGTCAAGTATAAGTAGAGCCAAATTTTTAATTTTTTAATTTTTTAATTTAAAAAATTTTACTCGAATTTAAAAATGTTTGGTTTGAGATTGGAAGAGTATTTAGAATTAATATTTAAAATGAGAATTTATTTTGAATATCTATAAGTAATGATTACCGTAAAAAACTTGTTTGTACGTAGATTTTAAAAGTAATTAAAATTAATATTTAGACTGATAATTTATTTTGAGTATTTAGAAGTAATCAAAAATTTGATTGAAAGTGATTTTTAAAATATTTAGAATAAAAAATTAATTTAAATATAATTTTTTAATAAATATTAATTTGAAATATTAGTTGAAATTCTAATAACAAACATACCTCCCAACCTATCATATTATTTCTTTTAAATCATTAATATCCAATTGTCTAAAGTACAAATTAATTTATAATACTTGAATTTTTTTTTTTCAAATTTATAATTAAAAAAAAAAAAAAATTCAGACAGCTCAAACTGGGGCAAAGCGTTTTCGCATTTTGTCTATATAATAACCAAGCCAGTCTGAATCTCAACCCCAATACCTCCCCTTCATCCCGATTTCTTGCGTTCTCCTCCCCCAATTTTTGCGATTTTCATTTGTAATCATTGTAAATCTTCTTCATTCTCTGTAATTTTGTAGGATTAGGGTTTTATTTTGGTTTTCTCTCGTACAATTCCCTGTTTTCACTAGGGTTTCTTTTTGTAATTTCCGTGTTTCTTTTGCGTATGTTAGTCGCTGGTAGGATCAAAGGTTATTGAGATCTTCTCTACTTGTTTTCTTTTATTTCTCTTCGTTCTTGTATCCATGATGTACTTGTAGAGGTTTGGAATCTGGTTAGATTTATGATTAGGGTTTTGGTTCGTTTCGTTTTCTAATGGAAATGGAGAGCTCGCGGAGACCTTTCGATCGAATGAGGGAACCGGGTTTAAAGAAGCCCCGATTGGGTGACGAGGCTGAGCGCGGTGGGAGTATTAATGGCCGGCCGTTTCCTCAAAGACCAGTTGTTTCGGCGACCAATATTGGGCAACCCAGATTTCGACCAAGTGATAGAGATTTGGGAAGCGGCGATTCTGGTCGAGGGGGGTATCAGCCTCAACCGCCTCAGCATCAGGAGCTTGTCAGTCAGTACAGGACAGCCCTTGCTGAGCTGACTTTCAATTCCAAACCAATCATCACCAATTTGACCATAATCGCGGGTGAAAATCAACAGGCTGCGAAAGCCATCTCTGGCACCATTTGCGCCAACATTATCGAGGTGAACCCAGTTTAAACTGTGTAGCAGCGTTTTGAATTCCATTGATTCATATTTTTATTTCTACTTTTTTGTGAATATGATTGTATGGGGAATTAGTGTAAGGAAAAGAGGAAATATGGTTAATGCTTTGATGTTGCTGTGCAGAAGTAAAATTGTAAGTGTATTGGTATAAATGAAATCCTTGCTCTTTTTTTTTACAGCGATTTAACTGTCTTTTGTAGAGAATCCAGTGTCTTGGTTGTGGAATACATAAATAACTCCCATAATACGGTTCTCCCTGTGCTATCTTCTTAGTACTTGAAACTACATATTTGATATTTGTATAACTTAGTTTTCCATTCTGTGGTAATGGTGGTTTTGGCGTGGCTGTCATTTACGCTGCTGGTTTGCAAGAATAGCTTAGTTACTCTTATAAATGAGGTTAAACAGCTATGGAGCTTGTTTTTTGTAATTGATTGCACCTTTGTTTACAAATGATGGTTATTTGTTGGTTTGCTGTTAACTAAATTGATGCTAAATCCACCATCCAGGAGCAATAAATGAATCTGTATCCATTATAGGTCCAGATTGAATTATAAGCATCAATTTGAATTAACAGGTGATTGCATTTTGACAGGAAATAACAATCTTTCGTCTTTATGAGAGATCATTGATCTTGTAATATTTTAGCAGGTTTGAGCTAGGATAGTAGATGAAGTGTCCATGGTTTTGGTGAGTGAGTATATGTTGAAAGAAGCTCTCTGTTTAACTAGAAAACAATATTGCCTAAAACTTCTCCGGACAGACTTGCAAGTCTGACTTGTATTCTAATTGAAATTTTTGACGCAGTAGGTATTTTTTCTACGCCAATCCTGTTATTTTTATGGTTGCTCTGTGGGGTTTCCTTTCTTCTTCTGATTCGAAACAGGAAATGCTAGTAGAAAAGGATTAGTGACTTTTGATGTGATTTACACCTTACATTATATTGTTTCAGTAAATAGATAGAGTCACGTACTCGTTTTTAACAATTAGGTTTGGTTCTCTATGTTTATCGTGCTACTAATTTCCTCATACTTGTGTATGCTTCTGGACTCAAACGTTCGAGCATTAGAAATATTGTCGCACAAATTCTTTGGTATAATTAGAATGATGACCTTCATGAATCAAGACTACTGGAGGTTTGATTCCCTTGATATGCGTCACATGCATCGAGGTCCGTGGATGGTTTGGTGCTAGAAATCTTGAGCGGTTATCTCCATATTTATGATTGACGGATAAATTGAATTTCTTATTTGATGCCTGGCTTTTACGATTTAACCTTTCTCACTCATGTAAAGATCTAAATCAATAATGTGTTGTCATATTTATCTTTGTTCTCTCTCTTAAACTGGGCATGGGTGTTGGTGGTAGTTTCATTAGGTCATTTCTCTACATTGTTTAAACCAACTGTTGGTAATTTGTTTCTGGGTGTATATGCACGTACGATGTCTACTGATGGAAATTCAATTCTTTTTAATGGGACATTTTTGTTTTCCCTATAATTGTGAATTGTACATCAGGTAATCTTGATCCTATATTGATTTCTTACATATGTTCAGGTTTCCAGTGATCAGAAGCTGCCATCACTTTATCTTTTGGACAGTATTGTGAAGAATATTGGAAGAGATTACATAAAATATTTTGCAGCAAGATTGCCCGAGGTTAGATTTTTGTTCTGTCATTTGCCTACGAAGATACACTCCCCCACCCCTGTAGAGAAAAACGAATTTTATGTCTGTCTATTATTAGTAATGCTTCAGAATGCTTCCTTGATGCACTTTCGGTATCATTCATTTTCTTCAACTGTGATGTATATATCAACGTGAATGTCATTTTTCCAGTATTATTTGTCCAGTAACCTACGTCCTATCAAGTACAATAGTTTTTAGAGTTCATTACTATTTTTTGTCTATGGTTATCCCAAATTTATATTAGTTTTTTCTATCATTTTTAGGTTTTTTGCAAAGCTTATAGGCAAGTTGACCCTTCTGTACATACAAGTATGAGACATCTTTTTGGCACCTGGAAGGGAGTGTTCCCTCCTCAAACTCTGCAGGTCATCGAGAAAGAACTTGGTTTCATGCCCAGCGGTTCTTCTTCTGGGACCACCACCTCAAAGCCAGATTTGCAGGCTCAACGTCCTTCCCATAGTATCCATGTGAATCCCAAGTATATAGAGAGGCAACGGCTTCAGCAGTCGGGAAGGGTTAGTGAAGTTCTGCTATCAGTCTTAGTTTTGTTCCTTACAATGGTCCATTTTTTCCTTCCCAAACTTTGAAGTCATTCTTGGCTTTCTGAAAGTATCATTTGCTATTGTAATTGGGAATCTGTTTTCTGTACTCTATATTAAGTAAACAACTGATACATGGTGATGTTTTCCTGTTTTCATCCAAGCTATGATGTCCTTATTTTTTCCATTGTCATAAATTGATTACCCTTTCATCTTTGCTTGTGTGTAAAGGTAGGTTTCTTAAAATTTCTAGGATGCTTAACTGTACATTTTTTAATCTAAGAACGTTCTTAATTTTTGAAGTGAACTTGTACTCTTTTTTTCGTCCTCATTTGATTTTTTATTTTATTTGTTTATGTAATGCAGGTGAAAGGAATGACTAGTGATGCTACTGTCTCAACAACACATGTAAATCAGGATGTTGCTGAAGCCAAAATTAGCACTGGACGTCCATGGGCTGATGCTCCAGTAAAAGTGCTTGTAAGTATATATATACAGGCTAAAAATTCACGTTAGTTATTAGTTTTTCATTCCTCCATGATATAAATCATGGCATAAATTTTGCAGGACATTCATCGTCAACTTAGAGATGCACCAAATGATATGGCACAAGAAAAAAACATCACAGCTTCATACGGCAACTATGATTATGGTTCTGATCTTTCAAGGACTCCAGGTATTGGAAGAAGGGTTGTTGATGAAGGGCGAGACAGACCTTGGTCTTCAGCTGGAAACAATTTGGCAGAGAAGTTATCTGGCCAAAGAAATGGGTTCAACATCAAGCCTGGGTATGAAAATTACCCTGCACTCAAGTCTGCAAACACTGGTGCACGTCTACTACCCATGCAAAAAATATCAAGCAGCAGTAGCAACCGAATATTGTCTGCTAACTGGAAGAACTCTGAGGAAGAGGAGTTTATGTGGGGTGAAATGAACTCTATGTTGACAGGTAATGGTGCATCTGCCATTGCAAGTAGCACTGGAAAAGATCATTGGACCCCTGAAGATTCAGATAATTCGGTAAGTTTGATATAATTGTGGGAACTACTTTTTTCTGGTCAATGATATAATATAATACCAATAAATTCACTCGTTACATTGGCAGAAATAGAAAAAAAAGTGTTTTCTACACACTTCCATTTTTATTGTGCTTCTTTCAGGGCTGCACATCTATGAACAATTGACCATGTGTATTTATCTCATTGATTGGGTTGGTTTCTACGTGCAGGGCATTGAAAATAAGCAATTAAGCCTACGGGATACTGGGGGAAGTGTTGATAGAGAATCTTCCAGTGATTCACAATCATCTGAACAGAGAGAACTAGGGGATTCTGAACAGCAAAGGTCATCAATGTGGCAAGTGCAGGATTCAATATCTCAGGATGGGCTGAGAGGCAGGGTTCCTAGAAAAAATTCAGCTCAGTCAGGAGGTTATAGTGCTACGTTGACTGCACTGTCAGGTGCCCCTTCTGTGAATCAAGTAGGAGGTCGACCACAAATCACATCATCTAATATTGGAGGTTCAGGGTCCATTGGGACTGTGGGCCATCAAAGATTTTCATCGCGAAGTGTTGCATTCCCATCTGGACAGCCACCCTTGCACCAACGTCCCCCTTCACCATTGTTAGTGGATCATGTTCCTCATCAAATGCCCAATCATAAAACTTCTTCATTGTCTAATCTTGACCCACGTAAAAGGCATTTACAGGATGCTTCCATTGGCCTGCATCCCAGCATTCGATCAGATAACCTAAAAAAACCAGAGTCTCAGGACCTTCAAGCTTCAGCTTCATTCATACCTACTTCACAACCCAGGCACCAATTCTCTTTATCTGAGTCAGTAAAACCTGATGTCAGGCAATCTGAGCTTTCTAGTCAGCATGCACTATCAGTTCCAGGCACCGATTTTGTAGCTCCCTCATCAGCTGGGTCAGTTCCAGAACGTTTACCTGCAGATATTTTGGGAGAGCCAAGTACTAGTAGTTTGTTGGCTGCTGTAATGAAGAGTGGAATTTTCTCCAACCATTCAATAACCAGTAGCATTCAGCAGAATATCGGCTTCCAAGATGTTGAAAATATGCAACCCCATTCAAATGTCAAACCTTCTCTACCAAGCCAGTCTTCTCCTGCCCATACTCAGTCTACATTCTTCGAGCCAAAGACTATGGGAGAGTCCTCATTAGGTCCTCCATCTCTTGAAAGCTCATCAGCTCTGGTTAAGCTATCTCAGTCTAAGGTTGAAGAGACACTGTTGCCATCGGATCCTCTTCCACCTGCATCTCCTTTGAATAGTGCATCCACTGAAACTTCAAATGCGGTAAACGATGCTTCTAGTCCAATTTCTAGCCTTTTGAGCTCATTGGTTGCTAAGGGTCTCATATCTGCTTCAAAAGGGGAATCTACAAATAGCCTGACATCCCAGATCCCTTCACAGCCTGACAATTTGAAGTCAGCTGATGCTGTACTTTGTTCTATACCAGTGACATCCCAGAAGCCTTCACAGCCTGAAAATTTGAAGCCAGGTGATGCTGTTACTTGTTCTATACCAGTTCCTTTCGTCCCTGTTACTTCTTCCAGTCAATCATCTATTAGACATGAATCACCTTCAAAAAATGTTGCTAAGTGCTCGACTAGTCCACTTCCATCCACCTCAACTGAGATTAACAACCTCATAGGCTTTGAGTTTAGCTCACATGTTATTCGCAAATTTCATCCATCTGTGATTGGTGGTCTCTTTGACGATATTCCATACCAATGTAAGATCTGTGGTATGAGACTGAAACTTGAAGAACAGTTGGATACACACTTACAGTGGCACATGATAAGAAATGAGGCAAAGGATTCAAATAGGACATCAGGAAGATGGTATCCAAGTTCAGATGATTGGATTTCTGGAAATGCAAGACTTTTACTTAATGCTGCCACTTCTCTGGACAAGTCTGACATGATGGAAGAAGATAACGAGCCAATGGTTCCTGCAGACGAAGATCAATTTGCCTGTGTTTTATGTGGTGAACTTTTTGAAGATTTTTATAGTCAAGAGTTGGGCAAGTGGATGTTCAAAGGAGCAGTGTTTATCACCATCCCATCAGCAGGTAGTGAGGTAGGAAGCCCAAATGAAGAAGTTGCTAGAGGACCGATTGTGCACACAAATTGTATTACTGAAAGTTCAGTGTATGACTTGGGACTGGCAACTGATATTAAGATGGTAACTTTCTTGGTTTTTTATACTCTTGCAGAACTTGATTTGGTTTCCTTATTGTCCGCATTGGTCTCTTTCTCTGATGATTTTGTGTTGTTCTTATACACTTTTTCTCTCTTCATGTTTTTTATGGGATGATGGGAGCGATTTGTAACATTACTTATGAAGTTTTCTTTTATCTGAGGTCAGTCCGAAGTGAGTGCTGATGCTATAGCTATGGCATTGGGCTGGTATAGTCAAAGAAAAGCCAACCCTATTCTATGAACTGGGTTGGTAGAATTAAGTGTTGGTTCTCCATATGTTGGGTTGCTACTTGTCATTAGGCATTACTAGAATCAATCACGAAATGCCTCAATCATCTTTAAGACCTGCTCAGAGACATTTTATATTACATGATATATTACCTACTTGCGTTAATACATTTTGTCATTGACTGCCACACTACTTGTCGATAGACATTCTTGTAATGATGCTGTGCACTGAAAATTGTTATTGATCTAGGCTTCTTTACACCATGTCTATCATACAGGAAATGGATGTATGATGCTTCCCCTATAATGCGTCACATAGGAACTACTCTGGTGGTCTACTCTGGTGGATGGTCCTGCTCGTGCAATCGGTGGGGAGATACAAAAGGAGTATGAATATGAGAGCTTTGCTCGTGGTAGTTCTGTTGGGTGCCAAAAGAGATAATAGGGGACTGGTAGCTCTATACTGGTATTTTCTAGCTTCCAAATTCCTTTTTGTTTTCTTTCTGTTCTTTTTTTTTCCTTAAAAAGATATATATAGTTGAGAGTACATCAATGCAATGATCATTTTTATTCAGATCTTCACCATCTAGTTTCTCAGCGAATTTTCATTTAACATCAAATATCTATTGATATAAAAATATGAAGCAGTGAACTCCCAAGTCCTGGCTGCTTGGCATCTCTATCAGCAACAAAGTCTTTGTATTATCAAAATCATACCAGCAAAGTGGTTTTGATTCACCTCACCTTCACCTTTTTTTCCTGTAATTTTACCTTCTTTTAGCTCTGCATATCATATTAGACAGTAATGGGGGGAGCTGTTTAAGATTCTCTCAGTTTTTTTATTAGGGGGGTTTCACATGTCTTGCTGGTCTGGATATGAATGACTATGATAGTTTTGGATTTTGCTTTATTTTTATTCCATCATTTGCCCCCACCTTGTTTGGCTGATTGTATAAGCTTGGCATGGCAGATATTTGTGATACTTATGGTAGGATTTATTACAATAATTGTGTATTCAAGATCATGAACTGTGGAATTATGAGAACATTTCTGTTTGGATGGCCATTTTTTAGCGTTGAAAAAGAAGCAATTGATCTGACTCATATCTTAAAGTTGTAAATATTCATAAATCATAGCTTTTGGCCCATTCTTTGGACATAAGCTTGTGTATCAATTATAGCATGAACAATATACTTGATTGCTACCTAAATGCCATCCCACGCTGTGTAGGGAAAAAATAATTTGCATTATTATTATTATTATTGTTGTTAAATTTTGACAAAGCAAAGTAAAAAGTTGTGAAGGAAATTTTGAGCTTGGAAGAACTGTTCAACTTTAAAGAACATGGCGTTATTATATTATGTGCTGATTCAAGTTTTTTTTTGAGCTCTACGTAACTTCAAGTTAAACTTTATGTATTTTCAATTTAGAGGTTAGATTTGTACCCTTGAATTCTTAATTATTGGTGGTCTTAAAAAGAGATTTTATTGTAGGTTATCCTTATATCGGGCGATGAAGGGGATATCTTGCTTCGATGTATTCTTATTTCTTTATAAACCAACTCGGTTAATAAATGAGTAAAACTCTCCCTCTAGATGACACATACACTTATTTACTTTTACGGTGTTATATAAGCAAAAAGGAGTTCGGTACATATTCATGTGTACGAGTCTTCAAATTAATGTTTGAATGTTGCAAGTAGATTTTCTAAAAATTTAAGTAGATTTCAGTTTCAAAGTTTAGTCTTATTGTGTCAATTGTGGAAGACAATTTATGTATTTGAATGAGATTAGGTTTAAGTTGGTTCAAGTTCTTTCTTCTAAAATTATTTAGAGAAATGAAAATTTAGTTAAGTACTTTTTATATATCTTCGATAACTATTTTAGGTTGGACAATAATTATTGATTATTGCTCATGGCATTCACATGGAAAACTAAGAGAAATATTTAGTTTTCACCGAAAGATTCCCTGTTCAAAATTAATAATTGTCAAATCTATTGTTCCTTAATGTTTGTTAAAAAAAAAGAAGAAGAAAAAAAAGCACACTTCGGTATTGTCTAAATCTTACTTTTTCATTATTGTTTGTTTGTTGCTAAAGTCTCAATCTTACTATTATTCTCTTCTCTTTATTCTCTTATCATAAGAAAAAAGAGCTAATTTTAAACTCTCTAATTTCCCCGTTCTTTCTAGCTCCATTGACAAAGAAGAGTTGTTTTTTATTCCAATGTCTCCACTTTTTTATTCTTCTTTTAATGGGTAGTTTTTGTCTTACAAAAAGAAATCAAGGAGGTGTCTGGATTTTAGGGTCGATGAGAGGAGGAAAAAAAAAAGAAAAAAAAGAGAAGTGAGGAATTGGAGAAAGAAGAAAAAATAGATAATTTTGAGTTATGAAGTATTTGTTTGGGTATTAGTATTTTAAACAAGAGAAGTTGATTTTTTTTTTTTTTTTTTTTTACAATTTGTGTTTATGAGAGAATATGCTTATTTCATATAAAATTTGATATAAAGTTTGATTTGACGTTTAATAGAATGTGAGTAGGAAGTTGGAGAAGAGTTGGAGAGAGATAGTTATGTACTAAAACAAACAAAAAGTTCAACTCCTCTCCTCTCTCTCTCTTCTTCCTCTCCTCCAAATCCAAACATCGTAATAGAAAATCAACACATAATACCATTAACTTGGATCATACACCATAAAATTAGAAAAGGAAAAAAGATTTTAATTTATAAACCCTTGTAAATACTATATATATATATAATAAAATGATGAAAACATCAACATTTAATTTAGTATTTTGGATATGTATGTACATAATGAACACATACGTAGAAAATTGTATTAAATTCAAGGCTTCTCATTTTGTGTGTAGACATAATCTAAGTGCGCTTCTAACATCATCCTTCTCTCCCATTCTTCTTCTACTTCTTCTCCCTTCATCTTCTACAAAGAAAAATACGCATTTACATCCAAATTACAAAAAGAAAAGGGAAAATAAATTCAATGCTTCTCATTTTGTTTTTTTAAATACAAAATTAACTCGAAAACCAATAATCCAATTATTATTTTAAGAATTTATTATAATTTCAAAATTTAGAATTTAGTCTATTATGACTTCAAATAAAATCTAAAAATTAGTTGTTGTTCGTAAACATTAGAAATTAGGTAAGTAAAAATTAATTATTCATGCATAAATAATGTAATCTTTTTTTTGTCCAAATAATCACTTGACTCACACGATCATCACTGATGCATGAATAATTTATAATTCTACTTACCCAATTGACCAATGATATCGAAATAATCACGAATATTTTTTAGATTTTATTCAAACTATGCAAGTAAATTCCTTAGTTTCTTTTCAAAGTTCAAATCCACTAAATTCGAGTTTTTGAAATTCAACTAAATTCCTACTTTCATTATTGAAACTAAGCTTATAATTTAATCAAAAATTTTGTTAGATCACAAACTAAATTGAGCATTATTGAATGGTAAAAGGAAAAAAAAAAAAAAAAAAAAAAAAATCAAGATTCAATTAAAGAGGTTTAGTTACATGGGAGAAATCTGGCCATGAATCTGGTTGGGTAACTCCATGGATGAGCTTGTTGTTGGTTTGTTGGAGACCTGCAGAATTTTCCGGGAAAGAGAAAGAAAGAGTGAGAAAATGATTAAATGTAAGTGAAAAAGGAAGGATTTTTGTAAGTGGGAGGGTTTACCTTGTTTGGCTGGTGGGATAAGGGCAGGGGCTGTTTGGGAAAACAGAAGGAAAATTAAGAGAATGAAGGAGAAGAAGAAGAAGAAGCCATGGGAGTTATGCTTCATTTTCTCTCTCTTGATGGAGTGAGAAAGAAACAGAGAGATAAATGAGTAAAGAGTCTGTCTTTGTTGCCCTTTTAAAGTCAGTTATGGGCTTACAATACCAGTACCGTTGTTTGGCCCATACCAATTAGAAGGATGTTTGGATTTGAGAACCTTACTCGTGAGCGCCAACTACGAAACCGCAAGCGCCAATCGGGAAATGTCGACACTAATCGGGAAAATATGAACCGTCAATTACACATCTTAAGGAAATGAAATAACACTAGTGACTCGCATTGCATTCTCAAAGGAGTGAAATACAATTAAGAACTCACGCTGTAGCCTAAAAAAAGTGAAGAAATATAGCTAGGAACTCACATTGCACTTTCAAAAGAGCAGAACATTGCTAACAATTCACACATTAATTAAAATGTCACTAACAACTCACACATCAATCTATAAGACAATGAAGCGTTATTAACAACTTACCCAACACTTTAAAACATTGAACCACAACTAACATCCGATCATACCAGTTCCTTGAACATTCATCCAACACAAGAATGTACAAGAAATAGAATCTTAGCTACTTACCTCTAAGTCCTAGAAAAAATCCACATCGCCCAACACTCGAAGGTCTGAACTTCAAGAATATGTAAATGTTCCATAACTCATAAATGACACCACCGACATGAAATAAAAATAGAGGAATAGCAGAATAATGTCGTTTTGTTTGCAAACAAAAAATGCACCGCTTAAACATGTGTCAACAACCATACATCACACACTTAGAAATCCTAACAATATCATCTTGTTCCAAGTCAAGTCAACATATTTGAGACTTGGTTAACTTAGACCTCTAATTGGTCAAATATTGACTTTTGACCCTTGTTTTTGATCTTACCTCCGTAACCTGAGAACTTACTAATACAAAATTGACATTTTTTTTGTTGATTATTATTACAGATAAATTAACTTACTAAACTTAATTTTAATTTATATTTCATATATAATTAACGGAGAATAATCTTTTAAATATTTAATTATAACTCAAAGTGACGCAGTTGATCGAAGACTTGCTCTTAAGGCGTGCTTACTGTTAAGATCTCAAATTCTATAATATTTAATTATAATTATGTTTTTTTTAATTTTTAAGTTCAACATCATTTAAAGGTAGAGTTTCGATCACCAAATAATCTTTTAGTGTTTATATGTAGGAGAATAATTCCATACAGGTAAGAACATATTGATTGTGCGATAAATTTATTTCCTTAAACTTGAAGAATATTATGGCGTACTTTTTGAATTAAAACTCATAAATTTTCAATTTATTATATCAATGGAGTTATATTTTTTCAATATTAAATACATTTTTATAAAACTTACTGTTACAAAATAAAAGATATTAATTAAAAAAGAGCAACCAAAATATGTATGAATGTGAGGTTACATAACTAAAAGGAACTTCTTTATCAAAAGTTTATAAAAGAGATGAAGGCAGATCCCATGCATGTATTGCTTGTCAATTTCTCATAGTGAGAATTGATTCCAAATAATATTATGCTTTTATTAATATCACAAAAAAAAAAAAAAAAAAAAAAAAAATTGAACATCTTTTCTTACTTTGCTTTCATTCCTTTTTAATACAATTATTCAAAATTGCCTTTCATTTTTCTACTCATATTTTTGTTAGAGCATGAAGTTCCTTTAGTATAAATCAACACTTTTTTATAATGGTTTTATTTTATGTCATACATGCTTTTATGTCTTTAATTAAAGTTGGAAAATTACATTTTTAGTCCTAAGTTTTGAGTGTTATTTTTATTTGGATTATATGTTCGCCCCTGATTTTTTTTAGTGGAATCTCCGAGAAAAGTCAAGAGATAAGGCTTGGTGGCTGTCCATGTAAGGAATTAGCAAGCGAAGCAAAGGCTTTGAAAAAGACAAAGCGGTGCCACTTCTAATTCCTTCTTATCTCTGTCTTTCATTCTGGGAATATCCAGTTCCTTTCCTTCTTTTATAGGCATTTCTCGAGTGCGGGCTGCTATGATCATGGTAGCAGCGATGAAGTAGGCACGGATATTAACGTCTAAGCCCACAATAAATATATGATAAGCCCAAACAAACAAATCCAAGAACACCTATAGTGATCATGGCATTAAACCATGCCTAGATACCCGAAAACTGTGGTGATTTTCACATTTTAATTACTTCTCAATTTTAGTCTCTATATTAAAAAAGAAATTATTAATTACGTGAAGTAATGTTGACTACGATGAGAACTAGACAACTTTTTAATTTCAATATATAGATGATAAATGATTATTTTGATATTGACATAAAGCAAATTTATAAAAAAAATAAATATGAACTCAAAAAAATATACAAAAACTAAAATTGAACACTATTAAAATATCACAAATAAAAGTATTTGATTTTGAAATACAGATCTAATAGAAATTAGGCAATCAACTTAAGGGAAAAAAGTATTTAAGTATTTTTCCCAAAAATTTTCATCATTAGTACATGATAATCATCATTGATTGGACTAGCCATAAAAAATGTTTTAAAAATTCAAAAGGACATAACTTCAATCTATAATGAACATTTAACCCAAAAAAAAAAAAAAAATAATAATAATAATAATAATAATAATAAAATAATGTAAATAAAGTTGTCTAGTGAGTGGAATATCATGAGTATATAAATGATAACTATCTTCATTAGTTTGAGATATTTTCTGTGAAACCAAAAATAAAGTTACGAAGATAATGGTTGAAAAAAAATCTTCCCTAATTACTGTAGAAAGAATTTACGTTTAAAACTCAAAAAATGAGAGAAAAAACCTTAGAAGTAACGAAATACTATCTTCAAACCTTATACTAGTCATATCTTTTGTCCCACTCTTCACAAGAGAATACAAAAGAAATTTAACTTGAGTTAGCTTACCAAACTGATGCGGGAGAATTTCTCTTCTAATATATTGTCAAAGTTCAATACATATATATTTAAATTGTACAATATAATGTCAATATGAAGATCTCAGTAGGTTGTGAAATATTTGATGATAATTTGATAATTTTGAATGGACAAATATTTTAGCTATTGTTAGATTATTCCAACCCACAGTCACATTCATTTTTGTCCATTATTTCGATGAGTTACTTGTTCAAAACTATCTTTGAAGCATAATTTCTCAAACATAATTTTTAAATAAATGAGAAGTGAAAAGAAATTGTTCTCTTAATGACTGATTTCATGACTTGAATAAAAGGTACTCACCGATTGTTGATCTAAGAGGATACTGGTTCATGGCTAGACCATAAATGACTTGTTCATTAGAGAAATCACTGGCGGTTAAATAGGGGTAAAGCAAACATTTGATTCCAGCTGTAATTTTGAAAACTCGTGAATGATCATATATCAGATGACCAATTATATTTGGGGACATAACTTGTTCTCCACTGCGAGAGAGATCAACATACATCTTTAGTGGAATAAGTTGTTAAAGAATAAGGATTAGATCTCGTGTCATTGAAATAGATTTGGACATTGAGTTAAGTATCAAAACAATAACAAATGTTGTTATTACGTGTCCAAAAAATGAGAGACGAATCAATATAGGTTTCGACAATGTTAAATCAGTAAATGCAGTTATGTTTTGGATTGAAAAAATTAACCGCATTGAGCGAAGCCAAGTGTAGTTGTTGTGAGCCAAAGGTTCATACACAAACACAAGATTAAGGGTATCATTGGGATGGAAAACACACAAATTCTGATGAATTTCAAAGTAAACTCCGCATGATCAAAAGTAAAGAAGAAGATTCACCAGTCTGGAAAGGACCATCGACATACATGGCGAAACTCTCAATTAAATAATTATCTAATAATTATTTATAATTAATTTATCAAATAAATTAATATCTTCTCATTAATATTTGTCACATAAATATTAATTCAATATATCTGATATATTGTATAATTAAGTTTAACCATTAAACTTAAACTCCTATTAATTTTGTCCTCATATAATTAATCTGCGAATTTGAACTCTTCAAAATCACTCTTTAATAAATGAGTCTACCAACAAGTATGAGCTAGCCAGGGGACTAGTGGACATATAGGTTGTAAGCTGCAACGAGCCGAGATCTATTCCCTACTTGTTAACATCAGACATTTTTCATTAAAGGTTTATGTTGAACTCTTTCTCACTTTAGGAAAAGTTATGTCAACGGATATAATAGGTCATCTTCCATGTAATTCTTCACGAGCTTGTTTGTAATCCACAGTTGGGACACAAGATCTATTACACCTCTATGGTTGCATCTTTCTTCTTAAGCGTCATTGATTCCTCTAATGAACTAGTGTTTATACTCACACTAAAAACTAGTGTTCTCTTGAGCCAATGAGAGGCTAAGATCCATTTGTTCAAGCATCAGAATCAGTTTTTAAGATAATAACTCTACATCTTCCTCATTATTCGGGAAGACGTGAATTTCTTCTGTGTTCCCATCCACTTACTTCGATAATCTCCAACGTGAGAAACTTATTGACCCAACACTGTTTGGATCGTCTCACTCATGCACAACAAAAGACGTTGTCATAAAGTAGGAGTTCTCAACCCACACAGAATTAAGATTACATCGACTATCATTCTTAGCGAAGTAGTTAATTCTAGTCTATAAAGGAACTACTTAACCGATTACAAAACTTTTTGTTCTATCTTATGCAAAAACTTCTTTTTGCGTAGGCACTCCTACTCATATGTCTCTACATGAACAACCAAGATCATGTTGTTTACGAAGCGACTCGTACCCACAGTGTCACCAAGACTTTGACACTCATGCTTTAGTTCATATGTTATAGACGTTTTAGGTTATTAACTTGGAACTGGATCCACTTGCATGTCTCACATACTAGTCCAAGTGTTCATCTAAATAATCACGGACATATCGCCATTTAATCTCATTAATGTGATAAAGCTAAATGACGTTTGAATATTAAATATGCAATTAATAAAAAATATAACATTTATTTGACATTGAATGATTTTTCTTTAATTAAAAACTACTAGATTTTCAGAGCACAACTCCTAACGGATCAATAATACAAATTAACCTATCGCAGTCCCATACACAATGCTGATTTGTGCTACCTTTGATATATCTCTCTTAAATCTCGATCTCCATTGAATGCAATCATGTTCGAATTGACTTCCACGCGATGATTAACGATTTTCTAAGGATACGAAAGGCTCAAAACAAATGACAACTCCTTGAATTGTTTAATGTGAGAGTTTTTTTTTTCTTGTAAAATTGAAACTTGAGAAAATGTAAGTTAACATACCTCAAATTTTTTAATTAATAAAAAAATTCTAGGTTATTTTATAAATATTTTATTTCTTTTTCCACTAGATTTATATATTAGACATTAATTTTAATACTAAATAATTTTAATTATTTTTCTAATAATTTCTAAGGAATTGTTTGCTTGTAAAATTGTGGATGATTATTTTGAAGGATTAGAAATGTGGTGTTATTTTGAGTGATTAAAAATGAAAATTACAATAATAACTTATTTAAATGAAATTTTTAAAAAGTAATTATAATAATTCATTTTATAATGGTTCCATACACACCAAATAAACAGCCTTAATAAAATAATCATTTGCTACAAATACACCTAAAGAAAGGGGATTGTCACAGGCATATAATCTTGGGCTTTTATTGACTTTTAACCCAACCATTGACTATTTGACTTTGGGCTTTTAGCCATTTGCTTGAGTTAGGCCTAATTTCTGCATGAAAAGAATTATTCTCACAAAATAAAATGAAAGGTAATTTTTTTAATAGAGAATATTACAATTATTTTCTATATTAGATTAACAAATTTTTATTTTAATAGATATATAAGTCTAAGCCCATATTAAATTATCTAATAGTCGTAAATTAAATTTAGGGAATTTTTCAAGTATAGAAAAAAAAAAAAAAATCATGTATTGCAAAATTTTGAAATTATGATGGAACATTTTATAAAATAATTAAAATATTCTTGTCTCAATCAGTTCAACTAGTTTCAAGTCGATAACCTTTTAGTTTAGCTTTATCCGATAGCCCTTCAATTAGTAGTTTAGCGGATAACCTTTAATTAATATTTCAATAGATAGATTTCATTGATAGATTCAATCATGTTACTAAAATATTTAAACAGTTTGGAAAAAAGAGTGTTAAAATGGAAAATTTTAAAAATGAATGAAAATTTGTTGTATAGAAATTATTTTTAAAAAAAATATTATAATTAAAATAGGTGAATGAAAAGTTGTTATATGAAGTAATTTACGAACCATCACATACACAAATTATTAAATAAAATCATTAGATTCCAAATGGCAAAGGAGGGGATAGAGCAGGGCTAGAGAAAATTGGCTAAGTCTTTGGAAAAAGGAGATTCAATGGATCTGATTTTAGCAATATTCCAAACAATTTTGATTGGATTATTATTTATTTTTGTTCTTTTTGTTGTGCTTAATTATAAACTTTGACCCTAATTTCACGAAGACCCACAAAAAAAAAAAAAAAAAAAAAAATTGAGTAGTGGATTGTGTAATTCAAACCACAATGATGTAGTCGTTTATATAGCTAAGCTTACTCATTTTGGTCATAAAGTTGGTTTAATAAATTGATATATTTTAATATTTTAAGTCATAAAGTTTTGGAATTTTTGGAAAGAAAAAACTCCAAAAAAATATTAAAAATAAGAGCGTATTTGGGCCACTATTAATAATTGAAAAGAATGTAATAAAAAAATAATTTTGTGTTCGAGTCATCTTTAGAATCATTCTTTTATATGTTATCTACTTTTCCGATCTCACAAGAAACATGAGGATTCTACTTTGCAACTATAATATCCAATTCAATTTGCACCCGATCTTATCTACCGTACATCTTGGGCCAGTTTTGGCTCGTAAATTTTAAAATCTCACTCCATCCCTTTGCCTTACAAAACTCTTCACATTTTAATTGTTCTACCCAAAATTTTTAGAAGATGTTTTTTTTTTTTTTTTTCAGCCGCCATGTGGTGAATTTGAGTCTGCAAAATTTGTTCAAGGAAGATTTGGAAGGAGAAGTTAAAGAAAGAGAGATTTTATGAGAAAAAAATCTTAAAGGAAATATTGATGAAAAAAAAGTTAAAAAATAGGAAGTTGTCTACCCATGATTTAGTGATGAAGAATGTTTTTTTTATTTAATAATTAATTTAATAAAATTCCTAAGGATATTTTGGAGAATCATTCTTTATCTTTCTATACATATAATCCTTTTGGACGTGAGTTAAAATAAACCTCTATATATATGTGTCTAAATTTTTTAAACTAATTAACAGAATATCTAGTTATTTTAGACTTTAAATTAATGACTAAAAGTAATCTAATATATATATATATATATATATATATATATAATACATTCGAAGTACCCATTTTAGATTTTCAAATTATAGAAGAAAAAAAATATAATTATGGATATCTTGATCAACCCATGATTCAAGGAATAAATAATCACCCACTTATATTTATATATATATATATATATTTTTATATGATGTATATTCAAAAATATTTTGTCTAAAAACTCAAATATCTAAATTACTAAATCTTATTATCATGTTCTTTAGATCTCACAACAATTAATCTCTGACTGTTTTTTTTTATCTAGAGCTTCAATATATACGTATTAGGCACACATAATAGTCATTGTACTTACAAGCACACACTCAAGTGCTAGCCCGTTTAATATGTATCCCTCTTTGCACATACTAGTACATAAGCCACAAATTAATTATAATTAAAAGAAAAAAACGAAAAAAGAAAGAAAAATTGGGAGGTACAAAATCCCTTAAAAATAGGAATTTTAATGTTTAAAATCATACAATTTCTTATATTTAATTTTTTTTGCTAGATATATTCTAAAATATTTTGTCTACAAATAGTTAAACAAAAAACTTAAGTATCACGTCCCTTATATCTCACATCAATTAATCTCAGCTTTTTTTTTTCTTCTATAATTTCGATCTATAATTTTAATAGTTAATTCGGAGATACTCATCTTGTGGCATTTGTTTTATATTGAAAATGTGAGAATTCTTCAAAAAATATATAAGATAGGGTGAGTTATTCCTCTCCCAGCTAATTGATTTTGAGACGGATGCTCATGCTTCTAATTTAGTATTAGAGCTCTAAGTTATTAACCCAAAATTTCGAAGACACCACCCAAGTGGACAAAGACTTAAACGAGGTTTTGATGTTCCCAAAAGTTTGATCCGACTCAAACGAGTAAAAATTTACTAAATCCTCTTTTAACCGCTACATACAAACGAGTTATTGTATTCAAAATAACTATTTATTTATAATCACTCAAAATAACTCTTCATTTCAAATCTCTCAAAATAATTCATAATTTCTAAACTATTCAAAATAACTCTTTATTACAACATCATTCCTAATTTTTTGTATCACAAGTGTATGCATTATTAATAAAATTTTATTTTAATCAAAAATTTCTTATATGATTTAATTATATTTTAATAATTAAAATCTATACTTGTATGGTATATTACACGTGTTTTTTTTTCTTCTAATTTCTACGGCATGTGTATTATAATTTTAAATGGATAAAGTTTGTATTTATAACCATTTTTTGTGTCATGTTTCATTTAAGATTTTATTTTCTTTTTAGTTTAGTTTTAATTTATAATTTATTTAATTTTAGAACAATATCAGATCATTCGAATTGATAGGTTAAAAAACCAAAATATATGGATTCATTTTCCAACTAAATAAAAATTGATTGAAATATATAAATATTAAGAAAAATAAAACTTAGTATTCACATTTGATAGAAAAACAAATTTAAATGTCAAATATGAAGTAAAAATATTATAAATATTGTGATATTGATGAAAAATGATGTCTTTTGATTAGGAAAATAAAATTATTTAGAATTAGTTAAAATCTAAATTGAAAATGTGATAAAAAAATGAATCAAATTCTCTTATCAAAATAAAAATTAAATTAATGAATTTTTTTATTGATCAGACTCAATTATTAAAAAAATCAAAAAAATTGATTTAATTATCGATTTGGCGCAAACGGGTAAAGTGAGCCATGACGAGGAAATAGTTCAACATTTTATTCAATTGAAATTTGAAAATTCAAGTCCCCTAGTTTTAATTTGAACACATTAATAAATGAAAACCAATGGCAGCTCAATTGAAGTTAGATTCTTCCAACAAGTTGACTAAAAATTGGATCACAAGATTAATTACTCAATTAGTTCAACCATTGAACCTTTTTTTCTTTGGGTGGTTGAAGAAATTGAAGGAGTGGCCTTTGACATTGAATTTATTATTGGTTTGACTGCTATACATGCACATTTACTCATGTGACACAACCAACCCTTACCCAACTATTTTATCACATCTATCTATTTATTCATTATTGGTATAAAATTAAAAGATAACATTATGCTACAATATAATCTTATCAAATAATTGAAAAAAAATAAATAGAAACAAAAAAACACCAAACTACCATGAAAGGCTACCTAAAGTAGAAGTGTTATTTGTAGATTTGGAAGATGAAATGGAAATTTCATTCAAAATGTTGGGATTAAAAAAAATAATAATAATAAATAAATATATCTATATTAATTAGGTCCATTTACAATATCCTATATCATCTCACTTTTCAAAGTGGGGTTTTTATTACATAATAATATATACCACTAGGCACAGGATTTCAAGTTGTGCTTGGAGGCTGCAACTTGGGTCAAGTTCCCATTTCGTTTCTATCATATTACAACATTTTCATAAAGTTCATACATTTTTAATATATATTTTTTATTTTTATTTTTATTTTTGAAAGAAGAACTATTCATTAAACATCAAATCAAGAGCTAGATAGCTCTAACAATACTGAAACGAGCACCTCAGGGAAAAAAGGCTCATTCCAATCAACATTCTTACGAACGCAAGACACAAAAGTATTCAACAAACACAACGAAAGAGAACTAGGCGTCAGCCTCGGGTTCGCTAGCAAATCTGCCACTAAGTTACAACCGATCACTTACAAAAAGAAAACCAAAATCCCTGAAACCGAGTAACTAAATCCACAACATCCTCAACAATCATGTTGAGA
>JBBMEG010000018.1:13318004-13340748 GCA_037832605.1 Cyclanthera cordifolia | reverse complement strand
GGGAGGGGGGAGAGGGTTTTTTTTTTTTTTTTTTTTTTTTTTTTTTTTTTTTTTTTTTTTTTTTTTTTTTTTTTTTTTTTTTTTTTTAGGCAAGTTTGTAAATCTTCGATCAAAGTTTTTAAGAGAACATATTCTCAAACCTTCTTATCTCAATCAACGGAGGCAAAGATAGTTCTATATTTGTATTAAATTTATCGAAAGAGTTGGTACCACATTAATGTCATTATTTGATAGTAATTCAATTTCAACACTATATTAGTAGTTCTCAAAGTTGTAGGAGATGTTTGGATTGAGACTAAAAATATTTAGAATTGAATAGTTAATTAGAAGTAATGATTGCAATTAAAAACTGGTTTGAATATAACTTTTAAAAGTATTTATAATTAGTATTTATAATTATCATTTATTTTGAATGTTTAGAACATTATTGATGATTGCAATCAAAAACTTGTTTGAATGTATTTTTTTTTAAAAAATTATTTAAAATGATGATTTATTTTGAACATTTAGAAATAATAATTAATAATGATTGCAATTAAAAATTTTATTTGAGCGTAATTTTTAAGAATATTAATAATTAGTATTAAGAATTAAAATTTATTTTGAGTATTAAAAGTAATAAATAAAGTGTCCGTGTCCGAATGTTTTTAAAAAATATTTAATAAATACTAGTTTGGAAATTTCAATTCAAATATCCCTTAATTTCTCAAAATGAAAAAATAAAGAGAAAACAAACTTCAGATAAACCGCTAAAACGAGTATAGTTCAGTTGATATTAGTGATGCACTAGAATCTAATCCGAACAAGATGAAAAAAGAAAAAAAAAAAAAAAAAAAAAAAAAAAAAAAAAAAAAAAAAAAAAAAAAAACCATGGACCAAAATCCATAAAACAAGACAAAACAAAACCCCCTCTTTTTTCCTTTTGTCAACTTCACTCTCTCTTCCCTTTTTACTTGTTTCTCAGGCAAACAAACACAACATACAATTATTCCTCTCTCTTTTTCCCTCACTTTTAAACATAAACCCCCTAGAGAAAAAACAGCTTCATTTTCTCTTTTATTTTCTTTTCATATCTTCATCTTGTTCTTCCTCATGAGGAGAAGCATTGCTACTTGTTACAGCCAACACGCTGTCAAAGTCTCCGATTCTTACTGCTCCGGCGCCGCCCCTCATCCCCATGCCGCCGTCTTCTCCAAACTCTCATCTCCCAATTCCCCTCTTTCTGTTTCCTCCACTTACACATCCAATCTTTCAATTCCTTTCTCAATTCGTCTTAATTGGACTTCTAATCAAATGGGTTTTGGATTTACTATCCAGATCAATTCAATCTCCCATGAAATTCTCTCTCCTAAGGGTCTCAAATCCTTCAAATCCGTCAACGATTCTGTAGTTTCCATCTTCTGGGACATCTCGGATGCTCTGTTCGACCCGGGACCCGACCCGAATAGTGGCTTTTACGTTGCTGTCACGGTGGATTCCGAAGTTGGGTTATTGATCGGTGATGAGAGGGAGAAATTGATGAAATTGGGTGTTTTGAAAGGGGATTTTGATGCCCAATTGGGGAATTTCTGTTTGGTTTCTCGAACAGAGGAGTATTCCGGCGAGGATTATGTTTTCTCGACTAAGGCTAGATTCTCCGACGGGGGTCGCCTCCATGAGATTCTGGTCAATTGTGGCGGAGGGGATGCTAGAAATCAGAGGCTTGTAGTGTTCGTCGACAAGAAATTGGTGTTTGAAGTGAAGAGATTGAGGTGGAATTTTCGAGGGAATCAGACGATTTTCTTAGATGGGTCAGTGGTGGATATGATGTGGGATGTTTACGAATGGCTATTCCGGCCGGAATCCACGGCGGCGACCACGGCGGCGTTTATGTTTAGGACGAGGAGTGGATTGGACAGCCGGCTGTGGCTGGAGGAGAAGACGAAGCAACAGAGGAACAAGTTTTCATTGTTGATTCGAGCTTGCAATAATCCGGATTGAATTTGAATTTGAAATTGATGAGAAAAAAAAAGAAAAAAAAGAAAAGAGTGGTTTTTTATTTAGTTTTTAAATTTTTGTGTTTTTGGTTTGGATTAATTGATTTTCTCTCCATGTAGTTTGGTTGTATGAAAAAAGAATCTTTTTGGAATTTTCTTTTTTCTTCACTCAAGAGGGAAATATGTTCATTGTGCTTTTCTTTGTACATGGGGTGTTGGTTTCTAATTTGATGTATCATAACTTGTAAATATTCATATGTTTTTTCTTGCAATTGTTCTTGATTAGTTTGATAATAATAGATTTATTTTTAACAAGTAATTAAGTTTTAATTGTTCTAATTAGTATGGAGAAATGGGCAAATTTTATGCAATCTAGCAAAAAAAAAAAAAAAAAAAGATGGTGAAAGTGATTTATTTGATTGAGAGGTATTAGTGAGTTGGATTAGATACATATTAGTAGTATAAATTTGAATAATTGTTAATCCATACTTAACAAAACCTTAAGCTTTGAGTTGGCATCAACATTTGGTATTCTTTCTAAGATAAGTATATTAACTTTATTGATAAATTATTCTTTATTTTGACTTGTTGTAGATAAATTGTCAAGGGAAATGTTTTCGTTTTTGAGTTTGACCAGGTAAGAAATTTAACTCATTAGTTCTTAATTTATAGATATTTATAAATGTTATTGAATTATGATTCCTATAAACTTAAAGACAATTTCCATTATACATATCATCAACAAAAAAAAAGAAAAGAAAAGAAAAAGAGTATATATATATATATATATATATATATGTATGTATATGTATGTATGTATGTGTGTGTGAAAAGAAAAAAGAAAAGTTGAACCTATTTTAAACATAAGAGAGAAGATAAAGATGGGAAGCTTTAAATTTTCGGGGGTTCTTACTATTTTCGTAAATTAAAAGACGTTTAAAATGATAGTAACTCATGTAATTAATTATTAATATTTTTTTTTGAAAAAAAATAATTATTAATATTCTTTGGTTCATTAGAGTTGCTCTAATAAATCTATTAAAGTCTTAGTCCAAGTGATGACACGATTGCTTGAGTTTGGAAAGACCTATTTGTGACATTAATTTGTAGTTTTCATTCAATTTATGTCTATCGATGGCTGGACTACAAATGTTGACTACGAGTGTTGCTCTATTTAATTATAGACGAAATCAACTAAGTGATTGCTCCAATCGCGCACTTACATTGTTTGACGAAGCTTTATGATGGTGGTGGACTACGAGTGTTGGTGAATGAAAAAACTCATACTAACTCGAGCTCTAAGATTGAAAACTTTGGGACAACCGAACGAAAAACAAAACTTCGATTGAACTTAAATTTATTTACAAAAATACCCTTCAGTCTTAATTTAATATTAATTTAATTTATAATAATAAGTACACAACATAAATTTGGAACTAATAATATATATATATTTTTTGAGCATAGATATAATATTAATATTAATAAATACTTATAATACAATATTTAAACACCTCTTAAAATAT
Source organism: Cyclanthera cordifolia (assembly GCA_037832605.1). Lineage (NCBI taxonomy): Eukaryota > Viridiplantae > Streptophyta > Magnoliopsida > Cucurbitales > Cucurbitaceae > Cyclanthera > Cyclanthera cordifolia. Next base: position 13,337,246 of record JBBMEG010000018.1, on the reverse strand, counting down.
TTGCATTAATGAGTATTTATAATAATGATATTTAATGAATATTGTCACGTATTAATAGTTGTCGACGGTGCAGAAAATCCACCGGAATTATTGGATTCTTGCCGGAGAAGACGACTCGATGACGATGAAAAACTGGTTATTTTTATAATAAAATGAAAAAAAGAAAACACACGAAGGGGACGAGAAATACAGCTCAATATCTCGTTGAACAAGAACTCGCCGATAAGAAATACCATATCTCCTCTGAAAGTCCCCCAGACGAGACGACGCTAGAAAAGGGGGGGCGGTATAAGGGACATAGTTGTATTTTTATAAATTAATTATTTTAAATATAATAAAAAAAGAAATCATTATAAATACAAATATTTTAAAATTAGGAGATCAATACAATTTTCTAGGTTATATTTGGGATCTCGGCCCACTTGATAACAATGGTTTTATGCAGGCCCAAATTGCTTCCTTCTCACAAAGCTTGCAAACCATTGCATTTATTTATTAATAAACTTTCCCATTAATAAAATCTAAAAAATAATTGTAAAATATGAGATTATTAAAAAAAAAAAAATCATTAAATTGTCTGATTCTTTTTTATAATTAAGTAGTAAAGATTAAAGATGTAAATCCTATAGAATTTCTTAATTACTTTATAAGAATAATTTATCAAATATTATTATTATTATTATTATTTTTTTTTTTTGCAAAAGTTATTTATTTATTATTTTTTTTTTGAAGGAAAAACAGAAAGTTCTTAATACTTTTGAAGGTGATTATTTTTTCTCCTTTTTTGCCGGGAGAAGCAAAAGTCACCTTTTAACTTTTAAACAATTAAGAAAAATAAACATCGCGATACGTGGTTCGGAACGTTGGTTCTACGTCCACGGGCGTAGCCTAGGTGAACAATTTTATTAGAGATTTAAAAAGAACAAGTTCAAATTTTCAAAATCAATCACAAGAACATAAACTAAATACAAAACAAGTGATACAAATTTGAAATTCAAAAATAAGAATAAGGGAAAAAAGGAAAGAGAAATAACCTTTCAATTTGGTGAAAACTTCAACGTGAATGGAAGCCCTAACTTCATGAAACACACCCAAAAGTAGATGGAACACCAAGATCCGGCCAAATATTAGCTGGAAAAGTCAATTGTAGGTGCACTCGAGGCGGACCACTGCGGCAATCAATGCCGACGGTAGTGAGGACGCCGGGCCGAGAACCCCTGTGTGCGGTCTCCCTCCCTTTCTGTTTTGCTTGGTCTCGGCAAAATGGATGAACGAGGGGGAGTGTATTGCAACTTCCCCTCGGCTTTCTCTCTCTCTTCAAAATTGAGTATAATGACTCAATTACCCTCATTCTTCTTTTTTTACTCAAACACCCTTCAATCCTTTGCAAACTCCCTCCAAAAACTTAAACAAAATTAAATTTTCTAATTTGGCAATTCCTTTCAAAGATTTAATCAAAAGCTTATCAATTTAGAAAATGAAGCCACAAATTTATACTAAAAAAAAGCGCATGAGTAAAATAAGATTGACTACCTATTACATTAATTTTGGTAGTTGAATTACCTTTAAACTAATTAACCAATCATAACAATTTAACTAATCATCCTAATTATCATTAACTATGTATTTTTAACTATAAACGATGTTTAATAAAAATAAAATTCATAACTAAAATTTAGGCCATATTTTAACAAAAGTCTAAATTTTTCTTGCAGCCATCAAAATGTACCGATGTCTAGAACCTTTGCTTGTTTATATTTAACAAAATATACTTTCAATTTTTATTTTCCAATCATTCGACACAAAAAGTGAAAAAAAAAAAAAAAGTAATTAGAAATACAAAGTATAAAAGGATGAATGCAAGTTTAATTAAAAGAACATAAATATAAATGGATTTCACAGTAACAAATATGGATAACGCTTCATATAAAAAATAAAATTAAAACTAAACAATACAAAAATCTATGAGTCGATAAAAGGTTAAATAAGTTTTGAAGCAAATTAACCAGTTGATACTTTAAATAAGCTATGTTGAAGCAAATTAAAGAGATGATATTTTAAATAAGCTATATTTAAACAAGGTTTTTAGTGTAATCATTATTTTTAAATATTTAAAATAAATTTTAATTTTAAATACTCTTAAAATCTACATCCAAACAAATTTTTGATTGTAATACTTATTTTTAAATACACAAAATAAATTTTCATTTTAAATAATAATTTTAAATACTTTTAAAAATTATATCTGACTAAAATTTTCACTATAATCATTATTTTTAAATACTCAAAATAAATTCTCGTTTTAAATACTAATTTTAAATATTATTAAAAATTACATTCAAACAAGTAATTATTACAATTATTACTTCTAAATAATCAAAATAAATTTTCATTCTAAATAATAATTTTAAATACTCTTTAAAATCTTACTACTAGTAAAGATTCTTAATTAATGAAATAATAAAAAGCATTTTTACGAGAGAGAGAGGCATCATGTTGACATAATGGCGGCATTTCTAAGCATATATAGTCGAAATGACAAATACTTTAATCAAATGATGCGTAAGGAATACGTATTGTATAGATTTTTTTTTTTTTTTAATTATCAAAAGGTTGATGAGATATTACTGGTTTCAATATTTGATGTTATTTCGTTCAAAATTAGTGTCATACGTGCTATCTATATAAGAACCTTATATTTTTAGGTTGGATTTTGTATTTTGTTAATCTCATATTTCCTTAATAAAATAACTTTATTCATATTTTATCTTAAGGTTAGATTAACTATCATAATGTAAATCAAGATCAGTTGTAAGAAGATGTTTCTTACTTATTGTCTTCATTTAGTTAAGGAAGTTAAACAAATCAAAACAATCTTAATAATAGACATAGATACTGTATTATAATATTTGTTGTAATTAACTTATATATATATATATATAAGAATCAATTATCAACAATAACGTAACGTTATAGAATAGACTTGAGTAACAGTTCCAAAATCAAGAATTCTTCATTTGTACTCTTAAAAACTCAACTAATTGTGTTTGAATTTTGTTCCTCAAAGTGGATGCAAGCCTATTTTAGCTGAACCAGTATGTACCAACTTTGTGTTAACTCTCTATCTCCTTACTTTTTGGTAAATTTTTTTGTGTGTGTATTTCTCTTTGTTCATTGTCGATAAGAGAGGAAGAGTCAAAGAAAGAAGAAATTAGAAGTAGAAAGAGAAATTTCGATCAATATTATTGTACGCATGACATTTACTCACTAATGATTTGTTCAAAGAGGGAAGACAACAACAAACTTTTTTCAAAATTTTGTAAGTCTCAACAAAAACGAAATACTTCAAGTAACCAAAATGAAAGTAATTTTAGATTAATATAAATAATGGTTAGCTTATATGCATATTCATATAATTTATTTTCATTTAAGAGAGAAGCTAATAACGAACTTTTTTTCATAATCATTTGTTCATTTAAATTAAAAAATTGATTATAAAATACCATCAAATATGAAATAGATTATTAAATTATTATGAATTTTTTTCAAACTATAAAGAGTAAATTCTATATATCTTGAAATCATAAGCATTAAATCACATATTTTTCTAAATGATAGGGAACTAAATTCTGTATTTCTCCAAATTAAATTATAAAGACTAAAACTTCAGTTTTAAATCATAGAAATAAACTCTAACTTTGATGGAACCAAATAAACTAAATTTATAATTTATCCTTTTATTTATCTATTTTTTTTCAAACTTTGACTCTCTAATTTTTTTTTCTGCATTATTCATTAATCTTCCCATTCTAATCTTCAATATTTTATGTTAGAACATATTTGGGGCATTGAAAAATGATAAAGAGAAGAAATTTCTTCAGATTGTTACAATCCCTGAATTGTCATCTTACCAAATATTAATTTATTTTTATTTTTTTCTTTCATTTTATGCAAACATGACCTTAATTTTTAAAATATTAGATTACTTATTGTAATGAAATTAAGTAGTTTCTTCAACAATTAATTGACCATAATAATGTTTGAAAAGAAAGGACCATAACATGTTATGGATAAAGGATATAAAATCGTAAACACACAATACTTTATACCACACCAAATAATTTAGGTTCTAATTCTTTTCTTTTCCATTTTGTTCATTTTATTCAAATTCTCCACTTAGGTTTGATAGAATTTATGCTCCACTTTATAATTATAATTCAATCTCACTTTATTGCTAAAAAAAAAAAAAGAAAAGAAAAGAAAAAGAAATCCGCTACTTGAATGTTACGATTTGATTAAGCGGACATAAATTCATTTGGATACACACACATATAGGCAACGCGAAACATTTGAAAATATTTATAATCTTCTAAGTTTATCATATGCTCCAATTCATTTTTATCATACTTAATATTATAAAACAACAAACACAAATATAATGAATTGTCAAACAAGTCTACAAGTAAGATTTATGAGATAATTTGAAATATTTTAGATACCGTAGGAATATATATTGAGATATTTTTTAGAATTGATTAAATTTGATATTTGAATATTAGTCGATGTATGGTAAAATTTATTAGAATATTTTTAAAATATTATTTAGAATTTGTTAGAAACTGTCCAAATTTGATAATTCATGTTTATGAAGATTTAGAAGATTTAAGCATTTCTCTATTTTATGTAGGGGAGTCATGCCTTCTCACACTTTTCTCAATGAAATCCGCGCGATTCGTGGTTTGTGTGTCACAATAAAACATCATATTCGAGGCATATTATGTTCGACGGCGTGATTGACGATAGTTTGATAATTTGCAATTCATAAGGTGCAATAACTTGTACACCATATTTGCGATATGTTTGGTTAGACAATTTTGATTGAAAACTAGCCTAGTGTGGAATAACTTTTATATTGAAGTTGGTTATGTGTATTACACGCTCCAAAGAGTTAAAAATAAATATGTTCGAGATATTTTCTAGAATTTGATAGATTTGATATTTGAATAGTAGTAGATAGATATTTGTTAGAATTTATTAGGATATTGTTAGATATTATTTAGAATTTGTTAGGAATCTTAGCGCATAATTTTCATAACTTTGATGCTTACCTCTTATTTGTGTTTTAAAAACAAAATTAAAATTTAAAAGAAAAAAATAATTTTCAAATAATTATTTTGGTTTATGAAATTGGATTAAAAAATTCATATATTTACTTCAGAAAAAATGAGACATATATAAAGAATTAGGTAAATAAATTGTGTTTTTGAAAACATAAATAAGAGGTAAACATCAAAATCATAAAAATTATGCGTTTAAATATTAGTTGTTTGCTTAAATTTTAAAAATAAAAAATAAAAAATAAAAAATAAAATGATTATTAAAACAACTCAAAAGACCTATTGTTTTTATTTTTTGAAACACGTAGTGAGCCATTGTTATTTCATTATATATAAAAAAAAACAATATAATTTTAGAACCAAACTAAAATTTAATCTCAAATAAAATTAAAATAAAAAGTGATGGGAAGGCGGTAATTTTATTTTATTTTACTTTTGTATTAGGAATGAGAACGGATGTGTGAAGACGGGTGAAGGCTTTTGAGGAAGACGAATGATCTCTAGAGTTTCAAGTGATGACCTCTCAAAAATCTTGATCGTGATTTGACAGCTGTGAAATTTCTAAAATGATGTATTTCATAATAGTGCTGATAAGTCCCCAAGAGGGTGACGCAGTTGGTGGAAGACTTGGGCTTGAGAGGTGTGCTCCCTCTCGATTCTAAGTTCGAGTCCTATCTCTGATAATAGTTTGTAGTCTGCACTTTTTTGATGTATTTCGGTATCGAGCCTAGAGACGGACATGGTTACTCGGATATTGTGTAAAATAGCTATCTCAAAAAAAAATAGTGCTGATATGTCTAACCGAAATCTTTGTAACATGATATCGGTGGCAATAAATTCTTATTTTTCTTGGGAGAAAGAAAACGCCAAAAGAGGTGGCGATAATCTCTATCGGTTAATATAAAAACCAGAGAGCTGCCATAAACCCTTCAATTCACCTTCCATTTCTTCACTCTGTTTTATCAATCATCGTTTCCGTTCAAAAATGTCTTCCTTCAAGAGCAAGTATCAGGGTATCCCCTCCCTTTCTCTTCTTCTTCTTCATTTTCTGCTTCTTTCATTTCCATGTTTCCATTCGATCACAGTGAGCTTTTTGTTTTTTTGTATTTGGGTTTAGTTTGTCGTATCTTTGAAATGTTCGTTCAATTCTATGTTCTTTTTTTGTTTGAAAGTGCTCTGTTTTGATGATTACTATGTTTATTTAAGCTTTTCTATTGAGTTATTGAGTTGTTTTATGTTCAATTGATTGTTTATAAACTATCTTCTGTTTTTATTTATCTACAAGGATCTTATTATAATTTCTTCAATTTTTCCTGCTTTTATCTGCCCATGACATGTTGTAACTCTATTTACAACATAAAAGTCAATATTGCTACATCATTGTGTGTTTCCTGATCTTGATTATGGTCGAGACGGGGTGTTCCAGTGACAAGATCATGGTTGAGATTCGTGAAAAGCCCAATAACTGATCATTTTTTAAAAACTTTGTTTATTAACGAGATCTTAACTTGAACTTGTTTTTGAGTGGTGTCAAGAGCTGTGTCTATGGAATTTATGACTTGATTGGTCTTTTTCTTTTCTTCTCTGATCATTTACTTCAATGTTATTTTGTATTAAAGTTTCAAGCTCATCATGTCTTTGTTCCTTTGTACATGGGGAGTTGCAGAACTCTTCAGTGATGTTTTAATTGATTAAGATTATCATCGTTTCTTAGAAAACTTGATACCAGTTTTTTTAACAAATTTAGTTTGTCTCTTCTGTTAATGTTGTGTGCAGATGAGCTCATTGCCAATGCTGCCTACATTGGCACTCCTGGAAAGGGTATTCTTGCTGCTGATGAGTCAACTGGTACCATTGGCAAACGCCTATCGAGTATCAATGTCGAGAACCTTGAATCCAACCGACGTGCTCTCCGGGAACTCCTCTTCCTCACTCCCGGTGCCCTTCAGTATCTTAGCGGAGTTATCCTGTTTGAGGAGACTCTCTATCAGAAAACTGCTGAAGGTAAAGTGATCTACTAGAAAATAAGGTCAGGTCTCGTTTGATTTTGATAATTATTTAATTTTGAAATTTTAGTGTGCAACAACTTATTTGATATCTTAGTAGCGTCATCCTGTTTTAGAGACTCTCTCTATCTCTCTGAAAACTGCGGAGATAATCATTTAATTTTTGAAATCTAGGTGTGCAACAACTTATTTGATATCTAATTTTACCACTTTTTTAAAAATTGAAATCAAAACTTACAAACTTAAACCTATTAAACCTATTGGATAATTATTTTGTTTTTTGTTTTTAAAATTTAAGCTTATATTTACTTAATTCTCAACCTATGTTTTAACCTTCTCTTTAACTAAATAAATATAGGAATCCTAATCAAATTTCATAAACTAAAACCAATATTTAGTCACTAATTTTTTTAGTTTTTAAATTTTAGTTTTGTCTTTAAAAACACACATCAAATCATGAAAATTATGCATTGAAGTAGTAGATGTAGGCTTAAATTTTAAAAATCAAGAGCAAAAAACGAAATGGTTACCAAACGGGCGTAAAAAAAAAAAGCTTTCATAAACTTCTTTTGGTTTGTTTATAGAATTGGTCAGGATTCAAATACTTACTTAGTTAAGATGACACTCATGATAGAGAGAATTTGAGTGAAAATATGCTTAAATTTTCAAAAACAACAAATAAAAAACAAAAAAATCAAATGGGTTATCAAACAGGACGCAAGATGTCTGATTCATGTTGAGTCGGTTACCGAATGTAGTTCTTAGATTCACCTATTCGTGTTTGATGTATTGGTTAGATCTGATTGTTTCTGCAGGGAAGCCTTTTGTAGATGTTTTGAAGGAAGGAGGTGTGTTGCCTGGCATCAAGGTTGACAAGGGTACTGTTGAACTTGCTGGTACTGATGGTGAGACAACCACCCAGGGCCTTGATTGCTTAGCTCAGCGCTGCCAGAAGTACTACGAAGCCGGTGCTAGGTTTGCCAAATGGCGTGCCGTGCTCAAGATCGGTCCTACCGAGCCATCACAATTGTCCATCAATGAAAATGCATATGGTCTTGCTAGATATGCTCTTATCTGCCAAGAAAATGGGCTTGTTCCCATTGTTGAGCCTGAGGTTCTAGTTGATGGTTCTCACAGCATTGACAAGTGCGCCGAGGTGACCGAGCGGGTTCTTGCTGCGTGCTACAAGGCCCTCAACGATCACCATGTCCTCCTCGAAGGAACTCTATTGAAGCCCAACATGGTCACCCCTGGATCTTATGCTGCCACCAAGATTGCACCGGAAGTGATTGCTGACTACACCGTTCGAGCTTTACAACGAACCGTCCCTGCTGCAGTTCCCGCCATCGTTTTCTTGTCCGGTGGACAGAGCGAGGAGGAGGCAACCCTCAACCTCAATGCCATGAACAAGCTGAAGGGTAAGAAGCCTTGGTCGCTGTCGTTCTCGTTTGGGCGTGCCCTTCAGCGGAGTACTCTCAAGGCATGGGCTGGAAAGGAAGACAACGTTGACAAGGCCCGGGCTGCTTTCCTTACGAGGTGCAAGGCAAACTCCGAGGCTACCCTTGGAACTTACAAGGGGGATGCTGTGATCAGTGAGGGTGCTGCTGAGAGTCTTCATGTGAAGGATTACAAGTACTAAAATTGTTGTTATGTGTGTTTTTGTTATGGTGTGTTTGTTAAGCAGTTTCAGATCAGATCATTCTGAGATATGTTTTGAAACTTGGCTTTTTGTTGGGATAGTTGAGTGTAGCTGGTTTTTCTATCTTTCAGTTGTTGAAGAAAAGGAAAAACAGGATCTATATCTATATTTACATTTGAATTTGGCTTGCTAATTGCTTGAATTAATGACTTTTGTCGCGTATAATTATTTTTAAGATTTAAGTTTAAAATGTGTCGAGTAGTTCAAAAGACAAGCCTTTTTATCCTTATTTGGTTAATTTTCAATCTGAATCAACTCTGCACATGACTAAATGCAGCTGATGGAGGCATTTGCTAGCTATGATGGTAGTTCCTCCACACCTATCACTTAAACCTAAGTGCTCTCCCATAAGAAGTTTATACTATTATCAGAGTCATACCTTCAACATGCAACAAACTAGCTAGGCATTATTTGTGAAGTTCAAAGATTTTATGTAGCTAACATAAATGGTATTTTTACTCTCCCGATGATTAGATTTTGAGGTTAAGGAGTTAAGAACAAAGGTTGGTATCGACTCTTATTTAATTTTAATACATCTTTTCTGCTTTTTTTTTTTTTTTAATTTCTTTTCACCTTCTTATCAAACATCATATCAAAATTCATCTAATTTTTTATTTTTTTGCCTCTAAATTTAATTTTTATCATGGTTTAGAAATTACAAATAAAAAAATTTAATAGGTATTGACATTTTAAAAACTAATTTAAATTATATAAAATATAAAACAAATAAAATAATAAATAATAGTTCTACGTCATTTGTATATTTTCATGATTATTAGATTATGAGTTTGAATAATTTTCTCTTGTACTATAAAAAAAAAAAGTTGATTTATAAATATGAACCATTTATATATAAGATTTTATTGATAATTTGATTATAAATTATAAATAAAAAAAAAAAAATTCAATTTTGTTGTAGTATATTGACTAGATATTTTCTTAAATGGTAAATTTTAAATTTGCAATTATATAGAATTTAATTTTATGATTAGTTAATCATTTTTAAACTTTGGACGTTAGATTAGAAACTAGACAATTAGTAATAAAGATATGAAGAAAAATAATGAAAAAAAAAATATTTCACTTGATTTGTACTATTTTTGTTGTTATTTTTGCAAAAATTTACTCAATGAAAAAAATGTAAATTTATGTAGATAAAAATTGAAATTATTATTTTTCATGTAGTTCAATCATTTATCAAAATTTGAAAATTGAATTATAAATTAATAATTTAATTATAATGATTAAAATTAAATAATTAAATATATATATATAATTATTTAATTTTAATCATTATATATATATATATATATACACACTTTTTAATGGATACCCATTTTGTCTCATAAACCAAGTAATATAAAATAAAGTATACTAATCCTATAAATGAGTTAATATGAAATGATTATAATAAAAAAATAATTATCTCATCTTTTAAACATTAATTATCAAAATTTATTTTTTGCAATCTCTCCTCCAAATTTGTAATTTTTAAATAAATACTTTATATTTTCAAATTATTTCGCTTCTCCTTTCACTTCATTTTCTTCTACTCCTTTTGTATAATATATATATTTTTTAAATATAAAACTAGATAAATTATAAATTTAGTCCCTATAGTTTCATAAAAGTTAGAGTTTAGTCTAGATGGTTTGAAAATCTAAACTCCTCTTTATGGTATGGAGAAATATATAACTAATTCCCTGCAGCTTGGAGAAATATACAATTTAGTTCATATATTTGAAGAAATAAAATTCTGTTCTTATGATTTGATAAAATTTACAAAATAGTTATGTTATCTGGTAAATCATAAGCGAATTAAGTATGTAAATATGATGTATGAAATATATTCTTTTTTTTTTTCAATTAATTACTTATCTCACACTTTCATCATCAAATACAAAAATAACTAACTTCTACGTATTTTATTTACCAACAATTACGAATGATAGACTATTTTTTAGATTTTATCAAACATTATGGACTAAATTCTAATTTTTTGAATCATGAAACTAAATTTTAGCTTTTTATGAAATTATAATTACTAAATTTATAATTTAGGTATATAATTTAAGATAATTACATCATTTTAAATAAATACCACGAACAGATACACGTATGGGTCTGAATCTAACACGTGGACGGAGACCAAAGTTCTAACGATGAATAGTTAGTTTGGTTAAATTGAAAAAAAAAAAAAAAAAGTCAAAGAAAGAAAGAAAGGTCAAAGAATTGAAGAGCAGGGGGGAAAGTTGAAGAAACAGAGATTGAAAACGTGTGAGCGCAGTTGCAGAGTTTCTCAAAGCAGGTCGACAATGGCAGATCTCTAAACACACTTTCCAGTTTTAAGTCACATCTCACTTCCTCACTGCACCCCTCCTCTCTTTTTTTTTTCTTTTTTTTTTTTAAAGGTAAAATACACTTTCCGGTGCGTTTGGTTGCACCCAAACAAAAGAAAGTGTTAGTAAATATGTGTTTGAAATGTAAGGTTGAAAAAACGATGTTAGTTTTTTGAGATGAGAATGAATAAAAATTGATTTGATACGATAAAGAATTTTTTTTATATAAAAAAAATAAAAATAATGATAATTAATATAATATTTAAAAAAAAATCACTTATATATATCTGTACGTACTAACCCACCCTAAGCCGAGTCCAACCTTTCTCAAATCATCCTAACTTTGCACTCTTTACCCAAACACCAATTTCTTAGCAAAAATCTAAATCTCAACGTAACAATCTACGTAGATCTACCTTGAAACTAGTTATTAGTACAATCATTATTTATAACCCCTCAGAATAATTGATAATTTAAATATAAATATGCATTGAGTTAGATAATTAATTTATTGTTATTTGTAATAATAAATGTTCTGTAATTTGTAGGAAAGCTGGTGGCAGCCAAAATGGAACTATTTTTTTCAAAGAGACAATCTTTTGTCTATCTCTGCCACACATTCAAAGGACATTTTCTCATTTAAGGGAAGCTGAGGTTTGAACAAAAGCCAAATGAAGGTAGTTGAGTTTTTGTATTTAAACACATTATTTTTAATACTAATCCATTTATATTTATTTTTAAATAAATTTATATAGCGCTTTAGTTCCCATATGTACAATAAATGAATACCATATTTTTCAAATCTCAAAATCAACGGATGATAAGAGGAGTAATCCACCTATCTTATAAATTATTGTGACTCTTCACTTTTTTAATATGAGATTATAGTAAGATTCTTAACATTAATTATTTTATTCTTAATCACTTTACAAGTCCAACATTCTAATATATATACATACATATATATACATGTTAACTTAAAAAAAATGTAATTTTATATACATATTTTTGTAGTTAACACCATTTAATATTAAGTTATTCAAATTTATAAGTTCTTCATTTTTTAGCTTTATCCCTGATGAAAAAACATAAGAATAATACAAAAACATTAGTTTTAAACTACTGGAATCGATCGTAGCAGTAATTAAGTAATTCATAAACTTGAAATCTTGAAGAGAACACATTATTAAAGTTCAAACCTTAAACCATCAAACAATCTTTCCAAGATACTCATAGTTTTAATCTTAAAAATTATAGTAGTGTCATTTTTTTTCTTGAATTTGTAGAGCTCTTTCATTTTCTTGAAAGAAATATTTCATTAAAACCAAAAACAGTAGTCGGGCTCCAAACATCTTCTTCGGGAGATGTTCACCCCAACCCATACAATCCTAATCACTGTCCAAAACGGAACCTTCCAAACACAAAAAGAAAGAGCTAGGGCACCGCTTTCGATTGGCCAGCAAGTCTGCAACTCGGTTACAATCACGCTTGTAAAAAAAACGAAACTCCCTGAAACCGAAGTAAGAAATAAAAAACGTCCGCAACAACATTGTAGGGTAATAATGGAAAAAGTGGCTGGTAGGGAACAGTCATATCTGTGTTCTCAAAGATTGAAAATTAGCAATATATTTACAAGGCACATGCATAGCAGTAAATATTGACCATGCAGACATATATAATCATTATACTTGGCTTTTTTTTTTTAATTATTTCAAAAAAAAAAAAAAAAATAGAAAAAGCAAAATACTCGTCCGATTTCAAATTTTCTTTTTCTTCTTCTTCAAAAATAATATGGATGGGAGAAAACAAAAGGAGAAAATTCTAACAATTATTACCTCAGTCGTTATAGCCAAAAGATTCGTTTTATATCATAATATAATTTTAAATCAAGCATTATTCAATTGTCACGTTTGTGTGTCTTATATTAACGAAAAACGATGATATTTTGCCACCGTTCGATATGGAAGAAAGATTTAATTCAACTAACCACGAGCACTAACTCGTTTTAAAAAAAGACACGGTTAGTTAGTTGATGACTTAAATTTTGAAGATATACTCTCTTAGATTTCAGATTCGAGATCTATCTATGACACAAATTTATAGTATTCCGAATAGTAACTCATATATATTAGAGCTGATCTATAGCTGAATATTATCAAATAGTTTCTTGATATTAATGAGTGTTTATTAAATATTTATGATACAATATTTATTAAATGTATTAATAACTACAGTTACAAATACCTCTAAGAATTTGCATAGAAGAGTTCTATAATTTTGCAATAATTAATTTATAACAATGGGCTTGAAAAATAAAAATATAACTTAGAAAATTTAGCCCTTTGCAATCCATTTTATGAGTAACGTCTAAAAGAAATGCTAACCTGAACAATCTAATCAACTCATGTAAATGTACTGTGTGGCTAAAAAATTTATAAATTCAAATCTTTAATCAATATGTACAATAAGCATATGACATATATAATTTAAATAAATTCAATAAAATAACAAAAATAATTAGCATAATTGAAAATACATTAGAGTAATATAAATGGGAATGTAGTTTAACAATTTGAAAAACCAAGAATTGAACCAAAGAGAGAGAGATAGACAAAAAAAAAAAAGAAAAAAAAAATAGAAGAAATATATGATAACAAAACAACAATATTTGATTAATTTAATTTGCAATAATATATTATATAGTTCTTGGCTCTTCTCTCCATTCAAACACTTTGAATGAAGAAATCCCATTTAATGAAATATATTCAATAATTATCTAATATAAGTGACATATCAAATCCCAACCAGCTAACCCTAGATCACAAAGTGAATATCTATTTAGCTCTAATGGATTTAACTGTCAAAGTCTTCAATTAAATATTAGGTCAAGTTTCATCACTTTCATTGTTGAGTTTAAGCCCAAAATTTTCCCACAAACCTGATTGAGATTGATCTCCTTCACCCAACAAGAAACTAAAGCAGCTATCTTGCACCACGTGACCGTCACCGACACTGCCACCGCCCGCATTTGAACGGTTCGGGCCGTGTGCTTTCATCTGGGCGCCACCGTAAAGGGAGGAATCATTTTGGAAGTAGAGATTGTAGGTTGTTGTTGGGGTGGTGGCTGATCTTGAATAATTCTCCTTGCGTTTCTTGTTTCCTTGATTGATTAATTTTCTTTGGTAATTGTTGTCAGCTGTGTTGTTGTTTAGTATTTCACTCCCGTCTTCGTTTTGGTTGTTTCGACGATATTGCTCGTTTGTGATCGTTCCGTGGTCAAGCGACGAGTTGCACTCTCTCGATTCTCGTCTCGTTAACTTTTGTAATGCTTCCATTAATGCTGCATCTCTAGCTTCTATCCATTCTCTCTCCTTTGCCCAAAAGCTTCTCTCCCTTTCTATTCTTGACACCTCTTGTCTTCTCCATTCCTCCTCGCGAACCTGAAAAACAAATGATGCATTCTTTAGAGAATCACCTACTCGATATTGATATTTGAAATTTTGCATTTTAATTAGTTAACATAAATGGCACAATTTGACTGTCACTCACATATCGGTTACATACAATATAATATAAGGTGATCGGAAGAATAAAAAATTTAAAAGTTTAATAATTGACATAATTAAATTTATTTCAATCCATTCTGTTAATTAAGTTTTAAGGCTGATTATGATTTAATATAATTCAATATTGTTGAGATACAAACAAATTTGTCTCATATAAGTTAGATGAGGGAAAATCATGAATATATAATTAAGTGACATCTTCATTGAAAAACAAAGTGATGAGAGTATCTGTCCAAAGTGGACAATATCATACTAATGTGGAGATCTAAATAGAGTTGTCATTCTTATCAATTGGTATTAGAGATATGTCTCAAACATAACCATGTCGATAGATTACTCAGTATAGGATAAAGAAGTTTGGAGCTCATGATATGGACAAAAATTTTACCATACTTGAAAGGTAACAAATTTACTAGTTGTGTGTAATCTCAAAAAGAGAGTAATTAGTCGGATATAATAGTCGTTGCTGAAATCTGTTCTATCGAATTAACAAAATGTATTAATTTCCAGAGAAGAGGAGGGTGTGGATATCTGCTGACGAATTGACTATTTGAAGGGAGGTTTGGTCTTTGTTCAATAAGAGAATTGAATCATTGGGTGACGAATTAAGAAGATGAGTCCATAGAGAGGCTCTCGATAAAATTTTGATCGAGAAGGTGATTGCTGAATCTACAAGCAAAATTGTTTCTTCTTTTTTAATAAGATGAAGATCGTGAATATATAAGTGAAAACAACCATCTCTATTGGTACGGGATCCTTTGGGTTAAAACAAATACAAAATCATGAGAATTAAATCTAAATATTCAACTTATAAACTTTTAAGTTTTTTAGTTAATTGACAATTAACATGATTCAATAAAGATGATAAATTCAAATTTAAGGCAATGTACATTACCACTCTCTCCTTTTCCTTTTGCTCAAGAGTTTTCATGAGCTTCTCCAACCAAGTCTCTTGCTTATCAATGAGCTTCTTCATTTGTGAGTCGATGAACTGCTTGATCTTTGCCTTCCAGCATTTCCCGCCTTGTCGCTTCCTTCTCTTCTCCATCGAATCGTTGTCCATTGCACCGAACGAGCTGAGGTCGTCATTGCTTTCGAACGAGGCGGAGGTTTCGAATTCTGATGCATTCGAGAGGCTGAGGGTGTCGCTATAATGCTTATGCTGAGCTTGTTGGTGGAACTTGAGGTTGGTGTGATCTCCAACAAAGTGGGAATCATGAAGTGACGTGGCATTGCTGGTTTCACCGTAGATAGCTTCCAGCTGCCTGAAAAATCTGTAGTTCTTCCCATCTTGTCTTCCAGCTTTGCCTTCCTTTGTCTTTTTGTAATATTTATACAAATTCTCAAACTTTTCTCTGCATTTTTTCCCACTTCTTTGATAATTGTGTTCCTCAGCCATGATTCTGAAACAAAAAAAATAATTTTTACAAAGAAAGAGAAAATAAACAATTTTTATTAATGATGCATGACAGAGGAAGAAAACCCTAGATTTCAAAATTCAATTTATCAAAGGATATTAAAAAAAAAAAAAAAATTGTGTTGGTTGATACGATTAAAATTACTCCAACTTATAAGTTTAAGCTTTTAGATTATTTGATTGTATAACATAATTGAACATGATATCTAAAGTGAGCAGTATATTTATTGATATAATTAAATTTACTCAAATTTACCGGTTAAAATCATATTTTTAACCATTTGTACAAAAAATGTACAAATTCATCATATTTCTTGCTGAAAATGAAAAATAATTAAGATAAATATGGATATTTTTGCACTCAATTAATCAACTAACCAGAGCAAAGTTTCGATGAGTTTAGGAAATTGGGTAATTTTATTATTATTATTATTTAAGAGGAAGGGGTATTTTTATAACAGCGTTCTTGAAACATTTGAAGAGACTGTTGTCATAATAAAACAACAAAAGAAAATAAGAAAAAAAAAACAGAAATTTCATAATCTTTGATTAAAAATAAAAATAAAAACAAAAACAGTGTCACAATTCCTCTCTCCCATATTTAAAAGTAGATTGTAAGACGAAATTAAGGGAAAAAAAACCCAGCTGAATTCAAGGG
The DNA here is from genome assembly GCA_037832605.1 of Cyclanthera cordifolia. Lineage (NCBI taxonomy): Eukaryota > Viridiplantae > Streptophyta > Magnoliopsida > Cucurbitales > Cucurbitaceae > Cyclanthera > Cyclanthera cordifolia. The sequence goes on along the minus strand of JBBMEG010000018.1, from coordinate 13,320,444 downwards.
AAATCAAACTCCAATCCAAGAAGAAGACTAAGAAAACAAACCATTAAAAAAACACAGAAAAGCTGTAATATTTATCAGACATGAAATTAGACCCCCAAAAAAAAAAAAAAAAAAAAAAAAACCCAATCTCAAATTCCGAACACGTAAACAAATCAACATGTTTTTTTTTTTATTTCCATTTGAAAATAATGAGGTTTAATAAATCCAACACGTTCAAACACAAAAAAAAGTAAAAGAGAGAGAGAGAGAGAGAGAGAGAGAGAAATTAACCTAGAAACTTCATCCCAAAGGGGGCCTTTTTGGATAGCTTCTTTGAACTTAGAATCAAGGCGAGATCTGATATCCAAGAGAGTGAGGGTTTCTTGTCGAGGCCATCGAGCGGCAGAGACAGCGTCGGGAGCAAACGAGGCAGCTTCGAGCTCGAAGGTGGTGGGAGCGGAATCGGCCCGAAAGTCGGGTAGATCGTAAGAGCGAAAGGGGAGGGAAGAAGAGAAGAGATCATGATGGTGAATTGAGGCATTGGTGAGAAGGTGGCGGAGATCGGAGAGAGGATACTGATCATGATCATCCATCGGAGAGATTTAAAAAAAAAAAAAAAAAAAATGAAGTGTTTGCAATTAAGAAAGAGAGTGAGAAAAAAAAAAAGAAAAAGAAAAAGAAAAAAAGAAGATGGGTAGTAGCTAGCGGCAGGGTCGGATCGTGTCGTCCACGAAAAAGCTAGAATTTACGCACTGGAGTCAGAAAGGATGGTCCCATTGTCAAAACACTCTCTCTAATGTTCTCTTATATATCTATGTCAATTTTCATTGTCTAAGTTTTTCAACTTTTTAAGAAGTGTTTTTTGTGGCACGGGTTTGCATGATCATTAGCTTTTTGCTTGAGTTTGGATAGTGGGTTACTATATTTTAATATTACTACATATTTAAGTTACATATTATCTAAGATTTGTTATACATGGTCGAGTTTAGTCGCATGAACCTGAAAATCAGAATGAAGATAGGATAGTCCTAATAATTTACAAGAAACGAGGAGCAGTTCTTTGTATTCAACTTCTTCAGATGATCAGGAAACAATACTTTGTTTTTGGGATTTACAGGAAATCAAATTTTAGCCAAGAAACAAACAAAAAGTTGTTGTGGAATGTCGTGTATTTATATATAATGTCTAGTCTGAATTAGCAAAAGCTTTTGAAGATAATTTTTTTACTGGAGTAAACAAACAACTTTATCCCAGTGACGCCTTCAAATAATGTAACAAATGATCAACTGAAGTAAGATAGGACTTGCATGGATGAGAAACATTGATTTTGCTTATTAACAATATAAGTGATGTCAGAGTGACAAATGGTGAGGTCGATCTATAGGTAAATTTTGGATCTAAAAGTCTATCATCTTAAGAGTATTGAAATTTTTAAGTTTTGGGTCCATAGATAAATTTTCGACCTTGGCACCAAATAGACGAGCATCTTAAAATAGTTGGAGAGTACGTTTATAATGTTGACTTAGAAAGAAAAGAATTGTTTGAATAACAAATATGGGTAGAAGTTTCAGAAACTAAAATCTATTGATCAATAAAATTTTGTGTATCAGCCTAAAAATTAAAGATGAAGCTATTGTATAGGTCATCAAAAAAGAGCTCAGGGTGAATCAATTTTCCTCTAAAAAAAACCAAACCGATTGAAAAACTGCTGAGATTAGAAAAACATAACATAGGTCAAAATTTATCTATGAGTTGTTAACTCACATATATATGAGTTTGAATCATTGCACCACAACTTAATCTTTACACTTTGTTTGAATTAACTTTAAATTATAAAATTAGAAACATATTAGAACTTGGAAAATTAAATAACAAATTTTGTTTACTGATAGTGACTATATATATATATAAATATATATATCATTTACCAATAAGTTTGAATCTAAACCCCAAATATTGGTTAAACTAAAAAAAGAAAATAAATATATACATATGTAGAAATTTGGAGGAGGGGGGCAATGTGGGTATTTGGCAAAGGAGGGCACCAAACGACAAGTCGAGTAAAGACGAGGTCGGTATGGCCACCTGTTGGTGACGTGTAACAGTGCTTAGGATTCTGACCCTTTGACTTGTCGCATTCCCTCCCTTTTCTTTCTTTGGAACATTTCTATTTCCACGCGCTCTCAACCCAATTGCCATGTCATCCCCATGCACGACGTCGTTTCATTAACTTTTCCCCTTCACCATTCACAACTCCAGTCAACCTGGTCAATCAGAATAGTCAACCAAGCTACCACACATAAAAAGTGGTCATAAATTTATTTACCTTTTCTACATAATTTATTGTTATTATAATTATTGTTTTCTTTCCATGCAAGCTAGTTATATAGTTCGGGGCAATAAAATCTTGGAAACCAATTTCATAGGTTTTGAACAACACCTTTCTCACAACAGGGAGTGT
>JBBMEG010000018.1:13290836-13306272 GCA_037832605.1 Cyclanthera cordifolia | reverse complement strand
AATTAGTCAAATTATTTTTTAGTAGAAATTTCTTAATTCTTAATTTAAGTAAATTAATAAATACTTTTATTTTATTTTATTTTTTTTTTTTTTTTTGAAACACAAATAAACATCACATTAAACACCACCAAGAAACCGGTTACACTCCTCTTCCACACAAGAGGCCACACCGGGGGGAAGCACCCCCCTCCAAAACAAGATCCTATTATCCCTAGAAAGAAACAACGAGTTCCAAACAACAGCCGAATAACAAGGGTTCTTGGCTAACAAGTCCGCCACCCTATTACAAGCCCTATTACAATGGGAAAAAAACACATCCCCAATCAAAGAGGCAACAAAACCAATATCCCCCGTGACATTGCCAAGCTCGGAAATATCTCTTTTAGAATCCTCTAACGCCTTGATCACCTCAAGAGCATCCGATTCAACCAACAACGGAGGAATCCACGAACACATCCCCACCAACGCCTTCAAGCTTTCTCTAATTGCAATTCCCTCCAACACCTTAGCCGAAAAGTTTCTGAAACCAGACTTTGACCCAGCACAAATCGGAATCCCTCTAAAGTCACGAACCATCCACCCAATGCTCCCCACCCCCGATCTAGCGCAAAGAGATGCATCCGTATTCATCTTCCAGACACCCTTCGGTGGAGCTTTCCAACCCACCGCACTTGCCTCCACCGAGCACGAAGGCGAATTTGAAATCCCTGAAAATGAAACAAGGTGAATATCAATCATCTTAAGAACACGAGAATGGAGCATATGGAACAAAGAACTATTATAATTAATAATCAATTCATTTCTAAAGTTCCACAAGCTCCAAATGACGATCAAGGCTTTAAACCTCTCATTTTTACTAATCTTTAAACAAAGCCTTTCCCAGAAATCGATACCCTTATCCACTCTGGAAAAATACTCCCTAAAATCGCCGAACCAAGGAAAAATATCCTTCCACAGCCCAATAGATTTACTACAATCTTTTATAATATGCAAGTTAGACTCTCTCTTTTTAAGGCACATAGGGCATCTAACATCCAAATCAATCCCCCGGTTATAAATATTAGTTTTGGTGGGAATAGCATTAGCAATAACGCTCCACGCCCCCAATTTGATTTTCGGGGAACACTGAATACTCCAGAAGCTATCCCAAACCGGCGCAGAAGCGACACCCCCAGATGAAGAGGCCCGACCCCTGTTAGCCAGATCCAAAGCCAGATGATACGCACTTTTAACCGAGAACAAACCTTTAGAACACCTATTCCAAATAATCTCATCCTTACCCCCCCTTTCACTGAGAGGCATACTCAGAATGATCTCAGCATCCTCCGAACAAAAGGACCTTCTAATAATACCCTCCCTCCAACTGCCATCCCTCTCGATAAGGTCAGCTACCCTACTATCCCCCCACCCCTGGGCATCCACAATGATAAAAGGATTTCCTTTCCGATTAATCCAAGGATCTTGGCCCACAACAATCTTAGTCCCATCCCCAACCCTCCATCTATACCCCTGCTCAAACAAATCCCTTCCCCACAGAATACTACGCCAGACATAAGAAGGATTACTGCCCAAACCAGCCTTAAGGAAGTTGCCATTTTTATAGTACTTCCCAGCAAGCACCTTACTGATAAGGCTGTCAGGATTTTTCAAAATTCTCCAACTGTGCTTGGCCAGCATCGCTTGATTAAAAAGATTTAAATCTCTAAACCCCAACCCCCCCTCGTTCTTTCTTCTACAGAGCTTGTTCCAAGCCATCCAATGAGCTTTACCTTTACCCCCGTCCACCCCCCACCAGAATCGAGCACAAAGCTGATCCAGACTATCATTGAAGGACTTCGGGAGTTTAAAGCAACTCATAGTATAGGTAGGAATAGCCTGGCCCACCGCCTTAAGCAACACCTCTTTTCCCCCTCTCGACAACAACTTCCCCTTCCAAGCCTGAAGACACTTCTCCAACCGACCCCTAACTGATTGAAAAAGGCCTTTTTTGTCTCTCTGATTTTGCGAAGGCATACCCAAATGAACGCCCAAATTAACATTGATTTTCACCCCCAAGATATTACTTAGCTCTTTCATTCTAACCGAACCAACACACCCACTAAACAACACCCCAGATTTGTCAAAATTCACAACTTGGCCAGAAGCACTTTCATAACACTTCAAAATATCTTTGATTTTGGCACAATCCTCCGCACAAGCCCTGAAGAAAATAAAGCTATCATCAGCAAAAAATAGATGAGAAATAGAAGGGCAAAAATTATTAATCTTAAAGCTTTTAAAAGAGTTTAAGGAATCTTCCCTGTTAAGGAGAGCGGATAGGCCTTCAGCGCAAATCAGGAACAAATAAGGAGAGAGCGGATCTCCTTGCCTCAAACCCCTCTGAGGAGTAATCTCCCCATACAAGGAGCCATTGATCTTGACAGCATACCTGACAGAAGAAATACAATTTTCCACCATACAAATCCAACTCTCACTAAAACCAAGCTTCCTCATCATTCCAAAAAGAAAACCCCACTCAACTCTATCATAAGCCTTACTCATATCCAACTTAAGAGCAGCCCACCCCACTTTACCTTTTTTCTTTTTCACAATAGAATGGATGCACTCAAACCCAATAACAACATTGTCAGTAATAAGTCTCCCCGGAACAAAAGCCGCCTGATTAGGAGAAATAATCTTATGAAGAATGCCCTTAAGCCTATTAGCCATAGTTTTCGCAATGATTTTATAGATAGTGTTACACAGACTAATGGGCCTATACTCCTGAATCACACTCGGATGCTGGACTTTGGGAATAAGAGCAATAATAGTTTTATTCATGTTACCAATCTTCTTCCCCTCATTAAGAACCCCCAGACAAAGCTTAATCACATCCTCCCCAAGAATATCCCAGTAATTCTGAAAGAACCGAGCATTAGTCCCATCAACCCCCGGGGCTTTGGAAGGACCCATTCCACGCAGAGCCCCTTCCACCTCCTGCGAACTAAACGGATTATCTAAGTATTGCCTATCAAAAACGGAAATCTTCTCTTCAACCCCCTGAAGAATATACTTACCCGAATCATTACTCGACTTGGTTGACAAGAAAATATCCTTAAAGTAATCAATTGCCACAGAAGCAATATCAATATCATTAACAGCCCACCCTCCATTTTCCTTCTTAATTTTCTCAATATTATTCCTTTTTTTCCGGTGGGACGCTCTCATATGGAACCACTTAGTATTTCTATCACCCCACTTAAGCCAGTCTTCTCTCGATCTTTGTTTCCAATAAACCTCTTCTTCCTCAAGAAGCTTTTCCAGCCCACCCTCCGCCTTAACAATCAGATCAGATCTGGGATTGTTACACCTACCACGAAGAAAATCAATTTCTTTCTCTTTGACCCTAATCGCTTCCCTAATCGAACCCTTAAGTCTATTTCTATTCCAGCTACACAGATTAGTTAAACAATTACCAATACCCTTAAGGAAAGTTTCCTCATTAACTCTACTCCCTCTACCCACCTCCCAGCTTTCACGAACAATCTCCCTACACTCCTCAAACGACACCCAACTATCTTCAAATCTAAGTAAATTTTTAAAACCACTTCTACTCACCGCCATAGAAATATTCCAAGAAAAATCCGCCATAATCGGCCTATGGTCAGAGGAGTGAAAATTAAAATGACTAACGTAAATCTTACCAGTTAAAGCAATAAAAGAAGGGTTAGCAAGATACCTGTCAAGACGACTTCTTGTAGCCATAACATCATCCTTGCACTTGATCCAAGTAAACTCCTCGCCAACAAAGCCAAGATCAATGAGCGAGCACTCATTGATCACCTCTCTAAAAGCTTTCATCCCAGACTCACTCCTATTACTCCCAAATAACTGCTCCCCAGCCTCAGTCACTTCATTAAAGTCACCACCAGTGATCCAAGGCAAATCATGAGCTTCACCCAACCTTCTAAGCAGCTTCCACGACTCCTTCCTTTTAGACAAGACCGGATTGCCATAAAACCCAGAAAACCTCCACGCCAACCCATGACTGTGAACCACTGCATCAATATGCCCCAGAGAAGAGGAACTAATCTTAACATTCAAAGAAGAGTTCCAAAGGAGTATCAGGCCTCCACTAGCCCCAATACTCGGCACACACCAGCAGAAATCAAAGTCAACCAGAACCTTAATTCTTTCCACCTCCAACTCATCACATTTAGACTCACATAAGAAAATTAACTGAGGATCCACTTTGAGCACTTCATGGCGAAGCGCTCTTCTCGCCCGGGGATTACCCAACCCCCGGACATTCCAGCATAATATTTTCATTGCGTCCGGCGAGACTGCTCCACAGTCTCCGCCGATATCCCGCTGATACAATCAACGCAGTTTAGTTTTCCTTTCTTTCCCACTGTTGCATTTTCCTCAGTCTCCAACAAATGTTTTTTCCCACAAATATTTACCTCGGCTTTATCCACCTCCATATTGTTACCCTGAGACGCTCTAAGTCTAGCCCTTCTTTTCCAACTAACAGCAGCATTTGGAGAACCTTTCTTATTCATAATGTTCCTTTTCCCATCAGTACTCTCTAAAATAAGATCTTTCACAGTAGCATTATTCTGCAATTTAGGCTCCATACCAGCTAACTGGCTTCCTAACCAAGCATCACCCATCAATTTTTCCTTACCTACTCGAGAAAAAACTTGCTCCTCCTTCTTACTAGCAATCCAAATTTCTTTTTGTTTTTTTTTCCTCCCTTCTTCCTCATTAAAATCCAGAAGCCCAACATTGGCCAGCCCAACAGCACTGGCCTTGCTTCCCTCGTAACCAGCTTTTTCACCAGAAATTCTCAACTTAGCTTCACAGTCCGCCCCACTACTAGAGCCCAGCCCAACCCCATCAGCCTTCAACCCACAATCAATAGCCTCGGCCCTAACTGGCCAAATAGCCCGGCCCAAATCCATTGCACCTTCATTCCCGAAGCCCACTTGGTTGATGCAGCCCGCCTCTAACCCCTTGCAGCCCAGATCCGTTTTGTGACCAACACGTAACCCTAGGTTTTTAACCTCTGTACCCCTATCTTCTCCTTCCCTGACCAAATCGCTGCCCAAATCCTCAGGACTTTCCAAAATCGCCACCCCTGTTGTACTTGTTTGCCTGTTCTTTACAGCCTGTTTATCCCAAAAAAAGTGGCTAGCTTCACTAACCGTTGGATCGTCGTCTGCAATTCTTTGTGTACGACCAAGCCTGAGTTGGTGACTGAGTTCCGAGTCGGACTCGATTCGAGCCACTACCTCCGTTCTTTCACCGAGCACCTGCCTAGACTCAAGCTGTGTTCTGGCCCCCCAATCAGCCACAACTTCTAAATCAGGTTCATCATCTCCTATCCTCTTAGCTTTTAACAAATCCTGGTCCAATCTTTTGCCCGAGTTAGAGCTATTCGATGAGAAATCACCTCCCCTGTTTCTGTTTTTCACCGACAAACCACCTGGAATGCTCTGCCTTTTCTGAGGGCTTCCCTCCTTTAACTCCTCCCCGAACGGCCATGGTTTCCCCTCCTCCACCACAGCGAACGAACAACTTGAAGCATTGTGACCCATACGCCCACAGCCATTACAAAACTCCGGGAGTTTTTCGTACGATATTCTGGACCACAATTCCGCTGCCCCCGTTCCCCCCTTAACCTTCAACCCTCGTCTCAGAGGTTTAGAAACTTCTAAACTCACCTTAATTCGCATAAACTTCCCTTTATTCCTATTGTCACTTTCTTGATCCCAATTCACAAAAGTCCCCACCAAATTCCCCATTTTAACCGCCCCTTCTTTAGTATGACAAGCTAAGGGAACATCATGTATTCTAATCCACAACGACGCTTTATCAAATTTCATTTCTGAGAATCTCCTTCCTCCTGACACTTGTTCTAAGACCAGCAAAGCGTTATCAAATAACCACGGACACCTTTCTAGCACTCGATCTTTGGTTATCTTGCACGAAAAAGAACAGAGAAACAGATTCCTTCCCAACACCTCAATCCTGACTTTTTCTTCAGCATTCCAGATCTTTGGGATTAACTTCCTAAATGCGTCCGAACTGATGTTTTTCACAGACAGGATCTTGCAGGCTAGAACGCCCTCTACACTTCCCCTGTACTTGCAAATGTCTTCATCCTCCAGCTCGAACACAGCTCCTTTCTCGTCCTCCTCCAGCGTCAGACTGTTCATCAACTCGGAAAAGTCAGTTCCTTCCATAGCTGTCCCAGACCTCGCACCAGCACCAACCACAGCCCTCACCTGAGCCACCAACCAACCCAGACCACTCCAACGAGCTAACACCAGCCCCCACACACTCCTCACACAGAGGACCCCGAACTCCCGAGCCTCAGAGAGAGCATATTTTTTTTTTTTAATTGTATATATGGAATGATATTTGTTGAAAATGTATTTGGTTAGATTTGTGGTGGTATATTATATATCCTTCTTGCTAGGTAATGACACAAACATATGTATAGATAAAAAAAAATGTCATGAAAATCATAAATTGTTATAAAAAAAAAATCATGTTACGTTAAATAATGACTATAAAAAAGTGTCAAATATATAAGTTATAATGACAATAATAACATGTGATTATATAATTTTTAATGATTATGTATATATAACATTAATGGACAAATAATGACTATAATATAATGTGATAAATGATTTAACTATGATATTTTTTAGTGTCATCATTATTTTTTTAATGATTATATATATATATATATGTCATTACTTGTTCAACCATGACTATAATTATGTGTTATTACTTGTTCAATCATGACTATAATATAGTGTCATAATTGGTTCTATCATGACACTTTTAAAGAAGTGGCATGGTTAAGCCTACCAAGATAGGTGATACAATGACTCTAATTTTGAGTCATTGTAAAGTGTTAATGACTAAAAATATAGTCATCATATGTGGTATTCATAGTAGTGATTCATTAACTATCAAGGAGAGAAATAGATTATTTCTCTTACGAAAGAGAGTTGAGATAAAAGGAATTACACCCTAAATCAATCTCGATCATGATCTACTAAAGAATATAAACCCTTTAAAGTAAGAGCGGAAAGCTTCAAACCCGATAGACAACGTCACAATAAATGATCATACCTATATATTTTGATTAATTTTAGTTCTACACCATTACAACAAACCAATTTGATTTTTTATTTTTATTTTTTTATTGAAACTATTTGAATTATATCCAAGTATGGGACATGTTTGACCACTACTGCTACTACAAAAAAAAAAAAAAAAAAAAAAAGAGAGAGAGAGAGAGAGAGAGAGAGAGAGAGAGATACAGAAAAAATACGGCTAAGTGGAAGCAAAAAAAAACAATATATATATATATTATATATATATTTATATATATATACTTTTTTTTTTTTATTACTACTATTATTTTTTTTCAAAAACACATGAATGTCGCTCCCACTACTTGATGAGCTGCATCAAAAGCCTATACACAAACTTTTTTTGTCAGAATTAGAAATGCATCAAAATAAACGAACCTGCCTAACAAAATCGACAAGCAGGAGCTGCCATTAACCATCTCCTTCACTTTTTAACCGACATGTCGTTTTCAAATTCTGTTTTCCAAAGCAAAATTCATTTCTTTTTTTCTTTTCTTTTTTTTGACAGAAGGTGGGAAAATGGGCATTTCAAAAATTAAAAATATAGCTGATGATGATGATATAATGGAAGGATATAATAAAATTTACAAATCTTAGTACTGTCCCTTTCATGCTTATCTCTTAAAAGTATGCTTTAAAGTCTCATTATATTCACTAGTTTATGATTATGTTTGGTTGCCGCAGGAAGAGAAGGAAAGATAAGTAAGGAAGCAACTTTGTGGACTAAACGATCGAGAATTGATCACTTTTCTTTCCTTTTCATACTTTCCCACCAAAACAAACATGCCATTAGAATCTATAGATATTATTTGTGAAAATTTAAATATTTATTTCTTTGGGAGTGGAATGATGATATACTCAATAAGTTATTGAGTTAAGCAATGTAGTTCATTTTGCATTTCCTCAACCAGCAAGCTGAAGATTGCAAGTTCTATTTCTATGGCTATTTCTCCTCTTTGGTCCCCATTTATTTTCCAACCATCAAGCTCTACCTTCAAGTCTTGCCCCACCATCACGTCGATGGTGCTCGACTCCACCCGCTTCCACAAATCCGATCTCATGTAGACTCTCTTCGCCATCTCTTCTCTCTTGCCGTTTACAGCCAGATCTCTATCTCCGTCCATAATGAGATTGTAGATGAGTCGATCTGCATCTTTCTCGGTTTGATGAGGAATTTCAAAGTTAAGGCTTTCACTGTCTTCTTCTTCATCGAGATGATTAATGTAGTCGTCGTCATTGTCGAGTTCATCTTCCTCGTCTTTCAGTAGAAACGTCTCGAGTTCTACCGGGTCTAGCTCCGCTAGTTTCTCGAATCTCCTAAGTTTTTTCAGTAGCTGATGCTTTGCCTCTGAAAAGCATGACAAAGATTAACATAAACAGATCAGAATCTATGCCATGTTGAATTCAAACTTCAAGTTTCACTTTTAAACAACAATGCAAGTACAATAGAAGTTTAACTCATGGATAAGGGTAAAGAGAAAATTTCGAATTCGCTGTCGAAAATTCGACATTTAAGCTGTTTTTTTTACTGCAAAACAAACAAGTAGGTCCACAGCCATGAAGGTAAATTCATAGCAAAATTTGTACCAAGCTCTAACTACTGAATTGTACAAACAAGTTTGTGGTTGTGATTGTAATTGCAACGCCTTTTAGTTGCAAAAGAAGACAAACAAGTTTTCGACTTTTACACTTCATCCTTCGTCGTAAAAGTCATTCGATAACTATTTGGTTTCCAAAAAGTTAAATTTGATTTCGTCCTCTGTTAAGAAAACATATAAATTCTTGGTCAAAATTCAAAAATTAAAAACAATTTTCGAAATTTAATTCTTCGGATTTCCAACACAATGGCTCGATTACTGAAAATATACGTAAAAGGTAGATAACAAAACTGAAATGTATAAATATTTAAGGTAGTATTTAAAGGCATCATTTTCAACGATAAAAAACAAATGATTATGAAACGAGATTAAGAGTATGTTTGGGGTGGTAGAATGAAATGGAAAAGAAAGGGAAGGGAAAGGATCCCTTCTCATCGTTTGACCCGTCGGATTTTTATCTCATCCATCACTGACTTACTCTCACTTTCCTATTTTAAATCTAGTTTTCCCATGCCAAACATACCCTAAATGTTTTACTATCAATTAAGGGAATATGTCAAAGTTAAGTAATGAAGAGGATGAACAAGACAGTTTAGCTACTTTCTAACAAAAGAGTACAAAATAATAAATAGAAAATGCTACAAAGACAGGTTTTACAGATGAACAGTATGAGCCTTACTCAAACTAGAACAACTCATTGACATGCTATCACAATATTAGTCACTGAAGTTCTTCAAAATCCCCTATTAAATGCTCAAACAGTAAAAGAAAAAAGGAAAAAATAAATAAATAAACTGGTTCAGTGATAGAACAGCCTAATAAATTGAAGAGGACTCCCCACAATTATGACACATATCTTACAGCAAAATGTGGGTCAGATTTCAAGTTTTGAAGTAAAAACAAGAGAGTCAGATCTCCAAAACATTTATCCAACAGAAGAGGCCATCCATCCAGGCCGAAAATAAGTGTCCGACAACACAGTTGTGTCGAGATTCCTCGTGATATCGTCGTCTAAACATTAATCTGACATCTTGTGACACTCGAGTTTAGAAGGGGTACATGAATGAACTTAGACCACATCCGAATGAGAAAGATCCATAAGATAGAAAAGTCGTGGTTAAGGCATGCTTATAAGAACTGATTTGTACTACCTATCTCAAAATAGTACATCTTTCTTTTTTATGGCTAAATTGTAGGAAATTCATAATTAAGCATGCTTCACTTCGAGCAATTCTAGGTTTAGGCTTGGGCTTAGACTTTACTTATACTAAGAGGTGGTGCGGTGATCAGCGTGAGCTTTAAAGGTGTGCTCCTCTCAAGGTCCTAGGTTCGTGACTCGCTTGTAACATTAATTTATAGACCCGTGTCTTCATTCCTTTGATGCCTCCCGCTACCTAGCCTAAGGACGGACATGTCAAGTATAGTAGAGTAAAATTTCAATTTTTTGGTTTCGAAAAAAAAAATTAAGCGTGCTTCACTAGGAGTGATTCTAGGTTGGGTGACTTTTTAAGAACTTTTCTAAGATGCATCTGACTAAGGACAAAGAATACTGAACTGACCCGTGTTGGTTTGTGGAAATAGTCTCCACTATTAGAAGCCACTAAGACCGGCAAATAACATGGTTTGAGGGAAATAAAGGTGTCAAGAGGGACCAAGTCTAAATTCCGAATCCTGAGCCTCGAACGTTACACAACCTACGCATTTTTACCCTTTTCTCTTTATTCTAGTAGAGAATTAACTCAATTCAAATCTAAGTGCAGCAACAAGCACATGAGTTATAAAACTCTATCAAACATTTCTATAAAGGTAAAAGACATTAGGATGAGTATCAAATATATCAAGTCAGACAGTACCTATATTCAAATAACTCCACAACAAACTCTATTCAATGCACAAAAACAAAACTACGATTAGCAGTTAAGTTGAATGAATCAAGCTTACATACTCTGTACAATTGCGAAGCTGCGTTCCAAATTGTAATCGCCCTCGTCCTCGCCATCGTCGTAACGTCCCTCGTCGTCGTCCTCAAACGGAGGATCCAACACGGACACGGGGCTGCTATGTTCTTTCTCTTCCTCCTCATCCTCAACTGGCAATTTGTTCAAACTTTCTACATCATCAACCTGTACATTTTTCCCAAAAGAAAGGCAAAGAAAAGTTCACAAACTAACAAAATAAAATGGGTGTGAAAAGAGGATCATTAATTTGGTTGGATTTGGTGAAGTAATTGATTTGATTTCATTCTCTTCTTTTATTCTTTAAATAATTGTAATCATGGCAACAACCAAAAGGAAAATGTTTAATTATATGGGAATTAGAATACAAAGGAAAATACAAAAGGGGGTCTGTCTTTTTCTTGGACGATTCTAACTTTTCCGGGAAAAAGGAAAACTGTGGAATACAAAATGAGTCATTTATCAGTTTTTTTTCTTTTTTTTTTTTTAGATTATACAATGAATGGAGAGAAAGATTCGAATCCGTGACCTGATTGTTCTTGGGCGTACACTCATATCACTGAGCTATTGCTTTTTTGACGGCCATTTATCCATTTGTTCCTCATAAAACACAGTTGTTTTTGCCAATGTAACTAATGACAGTGTGAAGTAATGTGTTTTTTCGTTAATTTAAATTTTCAATTGGATGAATCCCCTCATGGTTCAATTCTCATATGTAATTTTCTCTTTTTTCAATTTCTAAAAAAATCAAGTTTATAACTTTTATTTTAAATTTTTTAAAGAAAATGTAACTTCAAAAAACTTTGAAACATATTTTTTAAAAAAATTAGAGATTTTAACATTTCAAAAAATAATAATAATTAAATTAAAATAAATGCATATATTGTATTTATTTTAAGTTAAAAATGAATGGAAGCTAAATTCAATCTAGTAATCTGATTTGTGTAAATAAACATAATTGTTAATATTTTTATTTACTTGAATGAACTTGATTTTTTTTTTGTCACAAAAAAAAAAAAAAAAAGCAAAGTAGTCAAAATCCAAAAAATAATTATAAATATAGGTATTTTAAAATTAAAAAAGAATTTACAATAATAATTATTATAATAATAAATTTTTGTCTCCATCTTTCTTATAATAAAATATTTATAATATAATATTACAAGTATTAATAATGTAAATATTTTATAATTTACTTATTTCATTCAATACAATTTTTCTAAGAATAAATTAACTCGATTACTTCAACTTTAGCTAATGTGATAATCTATCTTAATCGGTCAAATTAAATTGGTATGTATTTCTTGGGAAGATTGAATACCCCTAACTTCAGCAATCCAGCGGTAATTTCAGAGAATTAACACAACACTGCCGACAATTGCGAACCCAATTTCATAAAGATGAAAAAAAGCAGAAATAAAATGAGTTATTTCAAGATGAGAGAAACCTGATGGTCGAGTCGAGCCGGAGAAGTTGCCGGAGAAGAAAACTCCGGCGTTCTGTGACCAACGGAGGGACTGGTTTGAAGCACAAATCGAAAAGGGCTATCGCAGATATCAAACCTCGTTATATTACTCTGCCCAGAAACAGAGCCGTTCTCGTCAATCGCCGGCAATGGCGGGCCGGCGCGGGGAACATTTCTAGGGCAATCAACGGCGATCTCTCGCTTACGAGAACGGCCGCGATGGGTAAACCGCTTAAGAAAAGAACCCAAAAGCTCTAATCCATTAGATTTCACTCGGGATTTGGATCTCGCAGCCGTCGACTGTTTCTGAATCCTCATCGCTGCTTCCAACAGAAGCCTGGATGTTGTAGCCGGAACATGGAGGATAACGCCGTTGGGTTTCCGGCGAGGGGACTTCGCTGGAGAGTGAAATTCAAAGAGCGGCGATGGGGTTCTGAGAACAGGGGAATCGCCGGAGGAGAAGAAACAAGAGCTGTTGCAGAATTTTCCGGTGAAAACAGAGGAGTTTGAAATGGGTTTTCGTTTGATAAGGGAGCGTTTTTCAGAGATGAAATTGGTGAGAAGAAATGGCTCTTGATCCTCTTTGAGAAGCTCGTGTAAGTGCTTTTGAGCCATTAATAATTACAAAAATGATGAAGAAATTATAAAATTTCAGTGTGGGAAGAAAGTTGGTTTGGAATCTGAGAAATTGAAACAAATATAGAAGAACAGAGGAACTGTGTGTGTGTGTGAGAGAGAGAGAGAGAGGGACTTGGCTGGCTGATTCAATACTCGAGGGTATTTTCTCCTATTAAAATATACACCGCGAAAATATAATAAAATAGGGGTAAATTATAGTTAAAAAAAAAAAAAAAAAAATTAGGGCAGGGTTGAAATGCAAAGTTAGGATGGGTTGGGAAGGGGTTAGGAGGGGTTTATTTATGAGTTTTAATTAAGTGGGAGGTGTTAGGTTTTATCAAATGCTTGTTTGGATTGTTTGGAAAGCAAATAAAAGAGCGCTTCAGTGCCCCAATAACTGCTCTATAAACTCATAAAATAAGTCATGTTTCTAATAAATGCTTCATAAGCCCACAAAATAAATGCTTCAAATTTTTTATTACAATCATTCTACTAAAACCACCCTACAAACAAGCAATTACCTCGAAACCAACAACAAAATCAACACACAAACAAACAACCTATACAAATCTTTTTCCAAAACCATGAAACAAACAACTATTTAATTCTAAACACTCCACTAAAACTATCAAACAAACGAGCTATTATAAAAACAAAAATTTCTAAACACTCCTAATAACTTCTCATACCTAAATACTAAAACTAAACACTTCATAAAATCTCAGACAAACACCCTATGTTGATCAATTTTGCGCTAATTTGATCCGGTGGGGTCATGATAAAGGTTGTAGAAAGGCCGACTGGCGAAGCTGGCAAAAGTTATGTGTTAGTAAAGATAAAGGTGGTTTAGTCTTCCGTAGTATTGGCCACTTTAATCAAGCAATGCTTGCTAAACAATGCTGGAGAATTCTTTGAGACTATGAGAGTTTACTCTTTAAAGTTCTTAAAGGGTCGTACTTCTGGGAGGGAGATTTCTTAGGGCCCAAATTGGCAAGTCCCCTTCTTTCATCTGACGAAGCATCCTTTGGGATCAAGATCTTTTTATTTGAGGGTACCGTTGGAAGGTTGGAAATGGAAATGCTATTGTTATTGGCAGGGACCCCTGGTTGGGTAGATCCGAAAATTCTTATGATTTTATTGCCCAAGCCCACTATAAGGATATGAAAGTGGCGAATATCATTCAAGCTGATCAGGAGTGGGATGCCTCTAAGGTCAAGAATATTTTCTCTTCGAGGAGTTTGAAATTATTCTTCAGACTCTGTTTGGGGGAACGCCTAAAATTGATGAAATTATTTGGATTCAGAGCACCAACATGCGAAATAATGTGAAAAGTGCATCCATCTTGCGACTATTTTTGCTTGAGCTTATATGCATTCCCGGTCGGATCTCTCTCCCAAGGCCAAGGTGTGGAATTCTTTTTGGAAGGTTGATGTTGCTCTTAAAGTAAAGATCGGGGCCTAGCTAGAATATTTTAAACAATCTTACTCCTTCCAAGGTCAACATTCAAAGAAGAAGGATTAATATTGATGGATTGTGTATTATTTGTGGAAAGCTCAAGAAACTAACTTGCACATCATCAAGGAAGACTGCAAGATGGCAGTGAAGGCTTGGCATTATTTTTTTCCCCTATTTACTGATCTTACTTCTTTTTTCAGGTGTGCTAATTCTGGGGAATGCTTTTGGTAGGGGATCATCTCAAAAATCTCTTCTTTAGATATGTATACAGCCGTAATTGTGATTTGGCAATTGTGGACTTTTCACAACTCTATTTTGAAGGAAAAAAATTACCTTGTACATTATGTTCCTCTATAAATTGATTTTTGATGTGATTCATTCTTACTTTGCTCTGTCAAGTTCAGGGGCAGGCGACGATTTTCCTTTCTCTTATATTGAGATCAGTCCAGCTGATAGATGGAAGTCGCCTCCCAATGCCATTATTGGAAGCTGGATGTTGATTGTTCATGGGATGCTATAAAAGGGATGGGTGGCATGGGGTGGATTGTTCGTGATTTGCCAAGGTAAACTGCAGTTGGTGGGGTCTCGAGGTGGAATCAAAGCTTCTTCAGCTTTCATGATAGAAGGTTTTGCTTTGAAGGAAGGGCTCAAACAACTTGATCTCACCCCACGTGAGTGCCCCATTTACTAACATCTTGGTGGAATCCGATTCCCGCAATCTTATTGTATCATTAATGATATGGTTTCGAAGATGTTTCTGAATTCAACAATACTTTAGCTGGTAATAAAGACTTGATTTCCTCTCTTCCAAAGGATTTCCTTTTCTTTTGGTAGACGTTGTTGTAATCGTGTGGCAGTTTTGTTGGCAAACCGTCTTGGCTCGTTCTTCTTTTTCTTATTGTTTTTAGAGCCTCGTGCATGGCAGGCCAGACAGAATGAGGTTTTGAGTTAGGAGAATCTCTCCCCAAAAGTTACCTCTATGATGATGTTTGAGCGGGATCGCTCCAGTTGCTTTTTTATGAATGAACAATTTGGTTTTCAGAAAAAAAGAAAAAAAAAAACAACAAACAAACAGCACATTTAATCATTTACTTTTACTTTGATTTTGTTACTCCTTTTGCCAAAGATGTTCTAAATTAACATATGACATGTCAGAAATCAGCCATGTCTGCAAAAAAAAAAAAAAAAAAA